>BGNK01004982.1:0-41060 GCA_003297005.1 Symbiodinium sp. clade A Y106 | reverse complement strand
GCAATGATATTGATTTCTTTGCCCAGCTGCATCATGAACATCCCCAAACCAACCTCCCAATGAGTTTCCACGCACAACTCACAACTCATTCCTTCATTCCCGACTGACCGTCAGCAAGTTGGGCTACCTTATACGTAAACCAAAAAATAAAAGGAACTACAATGGAGACTTTGTTTTTTGGGATACCTTATACGTAAACCAAAAAATAAGGAACTACAACGGAGACTTTAGGTAGACACCCTCAACCGTAAACCCTAAACCCTAAACCTTAAAGCCTAAAGCCTAAAGCCTAAGCCTAAAGCCTAAGCCCTCAATCCTAAAGCCTAACCCTAGAGCCCTAGACCTCCCAGAGACTCCCAAACCCCTTAATTAAGGAATATACCTTAAATCATATTAGGGATCCTATTATAATTTAAGGCATATTCCTTAATTGATGGGTTTTGGTGTCTCTGGGCTCTTGAGGATATCGTCGTGGGAGCCTCCCCGAGGTGGCTGTTGCGGCGGAACCAGCTTTGTGTGACGCAGGCCTCCAGCCTCGGCGCGAGTTAGGCATAAGGAAGTTTAGGGGGGGTTTAGGGGGGAGGGGGGGGTTTAGGGTTGGTTTAGGGTATAGAATTTGAGTATAGGGTTTGGGGTATAGGGTTTAGGGTTTCAAAGCCCCCCATGGTAATTTATTTTAAAGGTTACGTTGCTTCCGTATCGCGGAACCCCCAGGGTTCAAGTACTTAATAATCAAACACTCTCCATGCAAAATACTAACCTGCATAACTACTATCCAATCTTATAATCACTACCTGATTATTGGGTCCTTTGGACCCTTCAGGTAAGGGGGGAGGGGGGTAGAGCGCCTGAATAGCCCTAATAAGGACTTGATAAGGGTCTATAAGGGTCTAATAAGGCCTATTTAAGAAATAAACAGTACCCTACCCCCATCCCCTTTACCCCCTGCAAGGGTCCCTATTACTTATGGCCTTAGGGTTTCGGGTGCCTCGAGCCTCGGTTCGAGTTGGCAAGTTGAGGTGGGTGTGCATGTGTTGGGTACTGCAGGTTGCAAAACATTTACGTAGACTACACTTTTGTGACCCTTAATATATGGACTTTCACAGGGCGGGCAGTACCCAATGTAGGTGTGTTGATATGGACATAGTACATCTACCTGTATCTATCCACCATCTATCTGGCTTTCTATCTACCTATCAGTAATTGTCAGAAGCTCCCCTTTTGAATGTCAGCAAGAAACAACTTAGAACAACAAGCAGACCCTCATAGTTCAGGTGTCTTAGACCAAGTATTTTCTGGAACACCCTAAATGGAGAACAACAGGAAACCGACAAAAAATCGAGGCCTCCCTGACGCCTTTTAAGGCTTCGCATCCTGAGAGGTTTGGGGATGAAGGCTTACGGCTCACCCACCAAAGTCGAGTGGCATGCCCGAGAGCCGTTGAAACAGCGATCGATGCAGCACCACTCCTGCTGCAGGCTGCGCGACCAACCTCGTCGGAACACTCGCAATGGGCTCTCCCACGTACTGTAATAGGGGCCTTAATGATTTTAAGAAGGCCTTGGGCCATGCTATAGCCTTGTCCAGAAAATCATAGGGACCCTTGGGGGGCTAGGGGGAGGGCCTTATTATGGGTATTAAGGCCCCCTGCCCCCCTCCCCCTTGGCCCCCCTAAGGGTCCTTCTGAGAAAACCCTGAAACAGAAAGAGGCTCATATCCACGAGCTCTCCCAGGTTTTTGCTCTGAAGATTCTTGATACATCCAAGCTTCGGCACCGGACTGTCGTCGTCCTTCTCATCGTAAACTGCCTTCGGATGCACACTGCTGGCAAGAGGTGGTGCGGGAATGAAACTCGCTTAAGTCTTCTGGGCCGCCAGACAATAACAAAAAACAAAAAACGAGCCTGCGCAATCTATAGAGGCATCACGTTGAAATATACTACTGCTCAATTCAAGGTCTGACCTTGTTACACATATGACAAACTTCCAACGAATACCGACCGCTGGAAACCTGTCATATCAAGCTCACTCAAGTTGGTGAGACGTACATAACACGACTCCTTCAACATTCCCATGCACCCTACATCCCAAGCCCTAACACCTAAGGGTCCAAAGGACCCAATAATTAGGTACTTGGGTTCAGGATAGTAGTTATGTAGCTCAATATATATTTAAGAGAGTATATGATTATTTCGTACTCGGACCCTTGGGGTAATGCCTGTGATTTATCTTCTTTTGCTTTGTTGCCTATATATCCCTTACCATATTATTGGGTCCTTTGGACCCTTGGGGTAACACCTAAGCATCTGCAAATGCGGCCTGGCAGGGCCCCACATGCCCAAATCGATTCGCTGATGAAGGAAACTCTGATCTCATACATCCCAAGGATCCTAAACAAATACTCAGTGCAAACTTTTCTCGCTTCACCGTTTATAGCTGTTGGAATGTGAGAAGTGAGTTCTAAACAACTACTAGCAGGATGTTATTCTGCAAACGTCTTGAGGTATCCGTCTACATGTAAGGATCCGAAAGTTGAGGCTCCATGCTGTGCCGCTCCCATGATCAACCTCAGATTATCGGCAAACCTTTACATAAAGGCATCGTAGACCCACCCCTATCACACCCACCAGCAAGCCCCTGCACCCTAAGCAATAAATCCTTCAACCCTTTGAGTCGCAAAACATATAGGGTTTGGGGTCAAGGTTATATAATGGCCCAAACCCTAAACCAAAAGCCCCAACAAAGCCTGCCCGATGCCCAAGTACAGCAACGAGGGATCCCGAGCCAAGCAGTCAAGACGAGACCTGCGCGGCCATTCCCCTGAGGGTCCTTTAAGGCTTCTATGGAGGTTGGTATATGAGTGTACGATAAGGGTTCTATACGGGTTCCTATGTAGTGCCTATATACGTGGTGCAGGGTTAACGTATGTATTATGCAACGATACGTACAATCATAACATATACATATACATATACATATACATATACATATACATATACATGTACATACACATATACATATACATTTACATATACATAGGCATATACATATACATATACATACATACATATATATATATATGTATGTATGTATATATATATATATACACATGTTATATGAAAACATACATATATATATACACACACACACATGGACGCTTAGGGATCAGGGTCCGACGCAAGTCCCAGTCCGGGCTTTTCGTCTTTAAGGGGTCGCGTTGAGCTTTTAGGGTGAGGTTTAGGATGTATACGCTATTGGACTTGAGGGTTTGAGGGTGGGAAATTTGGTGCTTAGACTTTGTGGCTTGGGGTTTCTGGATTTCGTCATTGGGCCTTTTAGTCTTAGAGCTTGAGGGGTTAGGTTTGAGGCTGTAAGGTCTAGGGTTTTAGCGGTTGAAGGATGGTACGTGTGGGACTTACAGGAGTTGGCGGATTCTCCCGAACGTGTGCGACTGTGAATCTTGTGGCACATGGGCTGGTCCTACTCTAGGTATGGCAGATACACTCCAGCTACATAAGGCAATGCATGAATACAGCAATCGGCACATACGTGCTTGATTTGTGTCTATCTGTGCAGATTCGTATGCACGATCACATATGTGCTAACCTTACTTTGCTCCAAGAGAGATAAACAGAGAGAGAGAGAGGGGGAAAACACAAAAACAAAACAGAATAATCAAAACCCCAAAGACGCAACCGTGTCATCAATTCCGTCCTTCGTTCATGCATGCACTCATGCAAAATGTGGGGCTTGTACATCACATATCGCAAGGCTCCTGGACATGCTCATTTATTTGCAGTCTAAACACTCGCGACCCCCCTCGGACCTAGCTCGGCTGGTTGCACAACCTCATCAGTCTTCGGACTAAGGGATCAGGGTTGAGAATGTAGGATTCAGCCTTGGTGGTATCTGGTTCAGGGTCTTGGGTTTAGTATCCTTTGGCTCAGGGTTAGGGTGTTGGGTTCAAGAGTCAGGTTGAGGGCTGAAGACAAACTCTCGAGCCTGAAAACTTCGACGCGGACATACTATTCCTTTGGGCTCCTTGCTATCATTGCACTGTGATGTACCCAAAGCCCTTTAACCTTATTCTACTTATGAAGGCCACCATACTCAACCCTTTAAAAAGCCTGTAAAGCTAGAGATCCAGACAAGGAGCCCGTTGAAGAACCCGTTTAAAGGGATCCTCTCCTAATTAGCAAGAACCCTTTATTAGCCTCATCCCCAGCTTTCTGCAGTCATCCCGCCTGATGGCATTGAGGTTGAGGTACGAGGAGGCAGGTGCCTCCATTGGGACTGGTAGGGTCTACGGTTGGGGGTTGCGGGTTTAGGGATGTTTTTGGGCCAATGCGCTCAGAGTATCCTCGGCATAGGTCCCCCCGCGGGTCCCGAGCCATGTTACCCGGAAGGTCTCCCTAAACCCTCAGCCCCTAACTCCTAAACCCTAAACCCTAAAACCCTACACCCTAAAAGCCCTAAACCCTAAACCCTAAACCCTAAAACCTAAACCCTAAAACCCTAAAAGCCCAATAAATACCCAACCCAAGGGACTTGAGGGGTTGAGGGATGTTGAGCTTTAGCTTCAAGCCCGACACCCGATGGGACTTTACGGTTTAGGGGTTTAGGGTTTAGGGTTTGGATCAAGAAAGTATGGTGTCTGCATGGCTTTTTCCAGTGGGCTTTTGAGGGGCTCATACGGCCATAATCCCGAACCCTAAACCCCAAAACCCCTGAACCCAAAAAATAATAACAATAGACCCCGAGCAGGTGCGACATGGGAGTCTAAGCAACAGGGGCCCTTACTGCCGACATACCTGATCGAAATCCCTATAGGCTCTAAGCCCTAAATCCAGAGCCCTAAACCCATAAGTCCTAAACTATAGTTTCCCAGCCTTCAATCCTAAACACTGACATCAGCACTAAATCCCAGACCCAAACCCCTTCAGCCGCTGAAGGAGTTCTACAAAACGAGAGGCCGTCGACAGTGGATCCCGGCTATAAGGTTTCTTATGGTTTCTACAGTAGATTGTAAAAGGGTCTTGAAAGGTTTTATATGGACTTATGGAGTTTTACCCTCAGCCTAGACTCTACACTCTTTGCCCTGTAGCTCGCTAGGGTCTATACCCGAAAAGTCCTGCCTTGAGCAGCCAGGTGCAACCTTGGGCCATGTCCGTTGCATAGGGTTGGGGGGTCTAGGGTGTAGGGTTTACGGTCTACCTACAGGCTCATACCCTACCCCTTTATTTTTTGAGGTACCTAGTTCTCTAGCTAAGATCTGTTTAGGAAAGTAGGTAACCTAAAAAAGGGGTAGGGTATGTGCCTATAGACAAACTTTCGGGCAGTAGTGATATACGTTAGTATTCGGGAGAGTATATGATTACCCCTCGGGCTAAACGGCAGCCCAGGACGAGCAGCGCGCCGGAAGCCGCTGTACCCAGTTGCCCCAAAGCCGGAATGCGGGGCTTCCGCCGTCGCCGGGCCAGCTGGCACGGTTCAGGAATTAGGACTTAAGGTCTTGGGGAGTAGAATCCTTATCATGGTAGGTATCCATGCTAAGAGGACATGTTGAACAAAAGGCTACGCAATGACTAACAGTGTGTTCTTGTTCTTTGCTGTCTCGGTTGGGACATGGAGTAGATAGGGTAGGATGGTGCATTTGGCTGGGCGTGGTTTAGGGTTCTAGCTTTTGGAGGTCAGGTCGTCGGGGTTGGGTAGAAGCTCCTTACAGGTGGGTAGTTCTTCTTCCATTGTACTCCCATAAGACCCCCTTTGGTATGGGAGGCTTATGGGAAACTACCCGCCACCTAATAACTACCCACCTGTAAATGGCTTAGATTGGGTGGTGCGTGAACTCTGCACGATAACTTGAAACGCTGCCTTAAACTAACGAACCATACTTTTCTGTACAGGTTCTTGTTTTAAACCTCTCATAGAAATATAGGGGCCCTACAGAAAAGTAGGTCTAGGTAGATCCAGGTCGTGTTTAGGGTCAAGATCCTCGGACTTCGGATTGAGGGCTTCGGATTGCGGGGTTCGGGATTCGGGTTCGCGGTTTCAGGGTCCATTGCTTGTGGGTTGGGGGCGTGGTGGGGCGGGGTAGGGGACAGTTATGAANGGTGGGGGGGTGGGTTGTAGGTGAGTGGGTGTGTTTGGTGTGGCGGTGGGGGTGGGGGGGGGGGGGGGGGGGGAATTCGTGGTTCACAGCGGTTTCTAGGCCCTTGCTCCTAAACCCTAAACTGAACTTATAAACCCTAAACCCGTAATTTGATTGCCGAGGCCACTCTGTTCAAACAAGCTCCTTCCGGCCTGGCGGAATTTGTCATCCAACCCTTATAGAGTCCTTAAACTTAGACCCCCCCCACTACCCTCTGCTATACCCTAAATACCCACTATTAAGGACCATAAAAGCTCCATTAAAGGGCCATTCGGGGGTGCTGGAAGAAACCTTTTCTTGTCGTCGTAACCATCAAAGGCCCTATCCGATCCTGAAATCCCGAAGCTCATGATCCACCACAGCCTCAAATACAACAATTTGCATCCCGAAGGGTCCATGTACTCAAACAGTCGATATTTTGGCCCGAAAGTACCTATATACCCTAAACTCTAAACCTTAAACCCAAACTGAAACCCTAAACCCTAAGGCCAGAATATATAACATATGGGTACCTGGACCCTCAGGGCTTTTAGGGTACATCAGTGCCTGACTTTGGTTGTTTTTTTTTTTTAAGCGCTCCTTTTTCGACCAGCAGATCCACTTGCTCGCCAAAGATCCCCATAGGGAGAGCGAGGATGGCTAAAGCCATTGGTGACTTGGGTTGGTTTAGGGTTTAGGGTTTAGGGTGACCTGATAATTTCCTTTCTGAGGCCTTTTGAAGAGCCAGAGCCTTACAACGCCCTCGACAAACCCTGTAAAACAGGCGAAAGCCGCACAACACCCAATAAAAAACGCTCTAAACAACACCCAAACATAAAAGCCCCAACATCGCGTCAACACCTCACCGACCTGACAAACAAATGTAAAAGCTTCTCAAAATATCAACACACTTAGAACAATCCTAAACTTCAAAACCCTGAAAAGAACCCTCAAAGGAACTCTGACCCCCTAAACACGAAACCCTTAATAGAACACTGAAAGGAACCCTAAACCCCTTGCCCTAAACCCCTGTAAAACAGCCTGACAACGGCCAGCCTGGGGAGATGTTCAGGGCTGACGAAGAAGATGCTCGTTCTGTTGTCCAGCCAGGTTTCACGGATAGCCTGGGGAAAATAAGAGTGTTCCTGTAAGGTTTCGGGTTCCTTGTGTTCCTTTGCAGCACCTTTAAGCGGCTTCCTTGAAGAGTTTGTTTAAGGATTCCTCAAAGAACTCCTCTAAGGGTTCTATAGGGATTAAGGGGATACGGTTCCATGGTTTTCTGGGTTCCGTGCAAAATGTGCGAAAGACGCTGCCGCTACGGCTTGTTGGCGGGTTTCGGGCTTTAAGGCTTTAGGACGTAGAGACATGCAAGCGGAGGGCTGCACCGCTGGTATGTTTAGACTCCTCAGGGCATCGGGTTTGAGGCAAATTGTAGGTTTGACTTGAAGACACAGAACTTCATCCTGAGAATTCCAACATACTCATTCAGCAGGCCTCTATGGCATAAGAAATCGCCAACACTCCCCAAACCGTGAAGGGTGTTTCAAGTCTGCGGAATAGAATTTGCGTAAGAGTTTAGGATTTCAGGAAATGGTTCAGGCCAGGGTTGCTAGACATGTGAGGTGCTTCGGGATCCCTCTTGTCAAAAACCGGGGCGCGGGAACCAAGATGATCCACAAAAGCCCTGCACCTCACGGACCCTAAATCTAGCGAAAGCATCTTGCACTGTGGCATCCCATCCCGTCAGCTACGAAATGATCCTGAAAATGTATGGGGCCCTACATCTTGTACTATAAACCAAGATATGGCATATAAGCCACCAGCACCCCCATAAGACATCATAGGGAGGGTCTTTTAAGGATGGAAGCCCTTTCAGGGTCGGGGGGTAAGGGCTCCTGCGTCGGACCGTAGACTACCCATGAACCTCCAAGTAAGCCCCCAATCCACCCCTTAGCTTTTATCCCAGCAACCCGTAGAGCCCGAGGACCAGCCATCTCCACCAAGATGCAGAGATCACCTCAAAGTCGGGCACTGAGGGCTTAGGCTGAGGGCTTTAGGATTTAGGGTTTAGGGCTTCAAGGTTTAGGCTTCAGGGTTTAGGGTTTAGGCTTTAGGGTTTAGGGCTTGGGTTTAGGGTTTAGGCTTTAGGGCTGGGTGTTTTGGGTGTTTTGGGTTTTGGGGGCTTCATTCAGAGCTTTATGGGTATGAAGCTTTACCGTCTTAGAGGGCTTAGGGCTTCTGGGCTGTTTTGGGTTCTACGGTTTCAGGGGTTTAGAGCTCAATGGTTATGAGGATTTACGGTTTTAGAGTTTCAGGGATTGGGTCTGAGGGTTTAGAGACGGCTTATGGTCCTTAGCCTTACTTTTCATTTCGGCTGTGAGCTCGGGAAAGTTGCTTGAAGGATCTGCGGACTGCGGACTTGGCGGTGATAGGCAGGACTTTGGTAGTTCATTTTCAGGGTTCTGGAAGCGGCTTAGGGCTTGGTTCGCCAGGGATGTGGTTCAGGCTCCAGGCATAATTACGTAGATCGGGAAATTCCAGACCACACTCGGGAACGTTCTTGGTTCAGGACGATGCCGCTTTGTTCCGGCAAAACTTTGAACTCAAAAACCCGATAACACCCTTAGGCTTTAAAGCGCAGGCTGGCCCTCCACCCTACTGCTTCAACATTGGGTCTAGGTTTTAGGTGTCTGGTAATATAGGAGCCCAGGGCCAGTAACCCTAAGACCTATACAGCCTACTCACCAAGAAAGGCCCCAACAAGGGACCCAAGTACATACCTTTAGTCACTTTAGTCTTCATTGTCGTTCCTTTCTATGGTTACCTTATGGGATCCTACAAAACGGTAAAACCAAAACAACAACTACAATGGAGACTCTACATGTAGAGTGGGTGCTTTGACCCCAGAGTCTGCAAAGCCAAAGTCTATACCATAGCTGCAAGGATGCTTCGGGTGAGGTCTTACGGGTGAAGACTTAGGTTTCGCGTTTAGGGCTTAGGCTTTCAACTGAATTCCAAGAGCCCCTCCTGCATCGCGTTTAGCAGCCTCCCCTGAGGAGCGGAAGCTCACCTCAGTGTGGGATGTATCGGTTCACAGGGGACACCCGGACTCTTCAACCCCCTTCTTAGCCTTCTTTAAGGGAACGGCGTATCACCCTACAACATGGTGCTAGGAAAACAATCAGGGAACACAAATTATATCACACTAAACTTTGAAGCAAGATGTTGGTGCGGCTTTCATAACATAGGGATAGAAACAGGTTTGGGTTGCGCGTATCCACCGACTCCCGAGCAGATAACTTAAGGGTTACACCAAGTCCCCTTAAGCTATTGGGCTTCGTTATTCAGCGGTAAGCACCGATGTGAACCTTTCAGTCATGAACTGGCTTCCGCTAAGGAAGATAATTTAATGTCAAGATCCCCCAGTATGCTTACAAGGGAAGCGATAATACCCTAAACTCCAAACCACAAGAGGAGCGGTAAAGTCCGAATCCTAAACCCTAAACCCTCATCAGGGACTTACACTGAGCTCTAAGCCTACCCCAGAGAGTTAAAGGCATTGAGTCCAAAGGCGGGCCTACACGTTATGAGGGTTTGCGGCTTGGCGTCTAGTCCTTGGGGTTTAGGGTTTGGGGTGTGGGGCTTAGGCTTTGGCTTACAGGGACTTTGAATGACAGTGCCGGGTTTTAGGGTATGGCTTAGCACTTCTCTGATGTACGTTATAGTACCCTTGTAGCACTCTTAAAGAACCCTTAAATAAAGGGACCCTTATAGTACCCTTAGGGTCCTTTGGACCCTTGGGGTTTTAGCGTTCCAACCCTCAATCGAGCCCAAAGAATCCCGAGCCCAAAACTCCAAACCTTGAATCACTGGGGTTCCTTAAAGGGATCTATAAGGGTTCCTTAAAGGGTTTAGGGTTCGTTATGGGAGTTTCCTAGGATTCCCTTACCCCAGTCCGAAACCCTGAACCACTGGTAACCCCAGATCGCTGAAACCCAACATCTGGAAAACAAAAACGGATAACGCATTAATGCAACAACTCAGCCCGAAGCCCGAGATCACCCCTGTCCCCAGACAGTTCAACCACGAACCTAAATCACAATGAGATAAGTATACAGGAACCGCTTGAAGAATTAGCCCCTGCAGCGGACCGCATTACCGAGCCGCCATGTGCTCGCGAAAGCTCCACAAACACTAAAACTAAAACCTTCCACCCTAAACCCTAAACCCTAAACACTAAAATCTTCCACCCGAAACCCTCACCCCTAAACCCTAAAACCTTCCACCCTAAACCCTAAACCCTAAAACCTTCCACCCTAAACCCTAAAACCTTATCCACCCTAAACCTTAAACCCTAAAACCTTCCACCCTAAACCCTAAACCCTAAAACCTCCCACCCTAAACCCTAAACCCTAAAACCTTCCACCCTAAACCTTAAACCCTAAAACCTTCAACCCTAAACCCTAAACCCTAAAACCTCCCACCCTAAACCCTAAACCCTAAAACCTTCCACCCTAAACCTTAAACCCTAAAACCTTCAACCCTAAACCCTAAACCCTAAAACCTTCCACCCTAAACCCTAAAACCTTCCACCCTAAACCCTAAACCCTAAAACCTTATCCACCCTAAACCTTAAACCCTAAAACCTTCCACCCTAAACCCTAAACCTAAAACCTTCCACCCTAAACCCTAAAACCTTATCCACCCTAAACCTTAAACCCTAAAACCTTCCACCCTAAACCCTAAACCTGAAACCTTCCACCCTAAACCCTAAACCCTAAAACCTTCCACCCTAAACCCTAAACGCTAAAACCTTCCACCCTAAAGTCCCTGAATCGCAGGCCTGAACCCCAAAGATTCTGCGGCAAACGTCATGTCCCTAAGCCCCGCCCGCCGACCTTCTATTACCTGTAGTCTTCATTGTTTTCGGGGTTAGGTGGTAGGATCCTGCAAATACGGCTGGTTGAACCAAGTAAAAATTATGTGAGTACACTGGAGACTACAGGTAGAACCTGTCTAGAGCGATTGAACGAGACAGAGACAGAGAGAGTCCTTACCCCTCACCCCTGAAGCCCTGAAGAACCCAAACACTCCACATAACCCTATTTAGATTCCGAAAAAATTGAATGAGAACTGTAGGCATGCCCGGAGAACCTTGCTTCGAACCGAAAACCTCTGTTAAGGGCACATCGCATGGAACATTAAACCCTAAACCCTAAACCCTAAGAAAACAGCGAACCCTAATCCGAACCCAAGGGTCCAAGCAACAGTATACCTCAAGGCTCCATGTATCCATATAGTATCTACTTATAGCCCTTAAAGTACCTATATAGGGACCCCTTTAAGGCTTAAGTTCTAATATAAAAGGAATGAAGCCTTTGGATAGTACACATGGGACCCAAATATCTACCTAGAACCTGCAATATTGGTGCTTGGACCCTTTGGGTAAACAATAGGACAGTTTCGGCAACCCTAAACCCCAAACCCTAAAACCCTAAACCCGAAATCCCTAAACCCTAAACCCTAAACCCTAAATCCCTAAACCCTAAATCCCTAAACCCTAAACCCTAAAACCCTAAATCCCTAAACCCTAAGCCCGTTAATTCGGCAGACTTTTCCAAAACTTGCCTAAGGCTCAAAATGGCCCGAAAGCCTTGTGTAATATGGTCTTTCGGCCCAAAAGCCCTAAGATATGAGTCCTTAGAGCCTTAGGGTTATAAAGGACCCTATAGATCCCTTGTATAGAACCCTATAGATCCCTTATATAGAACCCTATGACCCTATGAGTCCTTAGAGTCTTAGGGCTTGCGATCCAAGGAACCAGGCTTAGGAGCAGAATGCCGGAGCGAATCCGCGCCTCCATTGGCCTGCAAGGGACTCGGCCGAGACTTGGGTTTGGGGTTTAGGGTTTAGGGTCTGGGCTTTGGGGTTTAGGGTTTAGGGGTTTTGGGTTTAGGGTTTAGGGTATAGGGTTTAGGGTAACGTATAAGGGATCCTGGCACTAATCCTCCTAAAGCCATGTTCCAACTTTCTGGGATTCACTGTATAGGGTTTGAGGCTTTAGGGTTTAGGGGTTAAGGGTTTTGGGTTTAAAGGTTTTAGGGCTTAGGGGTTTAGGGCTTAGGGGGTTTAGGGCTTAGGGGTTTAGGAATTGTGGTTTAGGGTTTAGGGTTTACATAGGGTTTAAGGGTTGCGGGGTTAAGGGTTTAAGCGTTCAGGGTTTAAGGGCTTAGGGTTCGAAATCTCAGTTTAGGTTCCGGGCTTAGGAGCCTAGAGTTTCGGAATAGGAGCCTAGAGTTTCGGATTAGGAGCCTAGAGTTTCGGAATACAGTTCAGGGACAAACCCATGCAAAAGCTCGCGCCTATTCGACGAAGCCCATGCGAAGATCTGTCGACTGCATTGCCGGCCAGACTCCCAGATCTAAGTCGTTTAAAAACTAAACAAACAAATAAATCCAGTATATGCATTATATAACTTGGGTTCAGGGTTGATGGTTTAGGGATGCAGGGCTCGCAAGGCTCATCAAGAAGAAGAGGCTAGGCCTTGCACATTGTGCAGCCTACAATTGGAATGTCATGTAAGGGATGCCGTTAGTCTTAGCTGCATGTGTTTTTACTGCAGGATTGATGAATGGATTCTTTCGTTTGACTCGGTTTAGGGTTTACATGATACCTGGGCCTGAAAATAAGTCCTAAGACTCTAAGATCCGTTTATGGTCCCTATACAGTTTATAATGTGACTTCGAGAGTATTCTACCTCAAAACCCTGTTGCACATTCAGACCCCGGCCCCGTATATAAGCTTGCTACACTCTCCTTAGCCTTAGGTATGCATGTTTATGGCTGCCGCAACTTTGAGTGGGGGCCCTTCTCAATACCGTGCGAGCCGACCAAAATCCAGTCATGCACGAAGCCAGAGAGGCCTGCAGAATCTCGTTTGGTGGTTCCTTAAGGACGAAATTAACCCTACAAGGGTTTAAGGTTCATATAGTTTAGGGGTTCATAGCATAAGGGTATAGGGCCCCTAATTAGGGTCATTTGGTCCCCAAGGTTTAGGTTGGTTCCGGGGTTTAGGGAGTTCGATTTAGAGCTCGGGGTGTTTACTATTGAGCAACTTTCACATGCATCCTTTGACTCCTTAACCTGCGCTAGACCCTAAACCCTAAAACCTAATCCCGAGACGTGGTTTTCCCAAAGGGTCGCAGGCACTGTTATGGGGGATGCTTCCCCAGATCATAAATAATCGTAATTTTTCATATAGAAACCCCTACATTCTACTTTATAGGTACTTTGGACCCGTTGGCCTTGGAAGCCAACCTGATCTTTACCCAAGCAACCTCGCCTGCATACGCACATGTAAGTATGTGTGTATGTATTGTAGCTATAGTCTCCATTGTAGTTCCTTTTTTTGGCTAACCAATTTTATGGTTAGGATCCTATAACATAGATTTTGGCCAGCCCAAAAAGGAACTACAATGGAGACTATAGGTACCCTAAGGCTCAAAATGGCCCAGAAACCTTATATAATATGGTCTTTAGGCCCAAAAGCCTTAAAATATGAGTCCTTAGAGCCTTAGGGTTATAAAGGACCCTATAGATCCCTTGTATAGAACCCTATAGATCCCTTATATAGAACCCTATGAGTCCTTAGAGCCTTAGGGGTAGCTACGGACTTGAGACCCCCGAAGCTCTCATCTCAGCGCATTTGAAGTGCGTCAAGCTCTACCCGGAGACTCCAAAACCCCTTAATTAAGGAATATACCTTAAATCATATTATAGGGATCCTAATTTAATTTAAGGTATATTCCTTAATTAAGGGGTTTTGGAGTCTCTGGCTAGATCCACGTCTGCAAAGTGCAGACGCCTGGTGGCTGCAAGTGCTCTTGCAGCGATTCCAACATCTTTGACTGTTCGATTAAATTCCCTAAACCCTAAACCGCTTGGGAGGTGTGTGTGTGTGTACGCTTTCAGGGCTTAAGGTGATAAGGGCCGGGGTATGGGGCTTATCAAAAAAGCCTGCGCAGGGCATCTGCATATGACTGTCACGGGAACGCATCACGACAATACTTCACTGCCCGGTTCCACATGACATGCTCCTACATCTGTCCATGCGTTCAAAATCAGCGTAACGTTTAGGATTCAAGGCCTTGGTGCAGCGCCAGAGCCAAAGAACAAAAGCCTAGAAACTCTGGGGACATACTGCGTGTGGCCCAGCTATCCAGTACCTTCCAGAATTGAGGGCCCAAACCCTTAGTTGCCAGGATGCATAGAGGTCGGAATGATCACGCACCGACATGAGTACACCACATAACTCAGATAACTCTATAAAATGACCCAGAACCCTATTACATTCATTAGCGTCCTACTTTCGTCAGGCAGTGGGCAATGGATGCAGAGGACCCTGGGCTTCGCTCAAGATTTGAACCATTTCGGCTGAGTGGGGTTCAGGGTTGAACTAGGATCTGCTTTTCGCTGAGTGATTAGGGCCTAGAGTTTTCAGTTTAGGGTGGCTTAGTGTAGGGTTGGCGGTTTAAGTTTTGTTGGTTGATCGCCGAGTCTGAGTCTAGTTTAGGCTCTTAGAATCGAAAACCAATGGTTCAGGTTTCGGGGCTTACGCTCCAGGCCACAAGGAAGCTGCACGAGCACATGAGAGCTCAACCTAGATTCCAGGCCCCCGTCGCCAAAAGATGACAACGGACGGGCTATTCTAAAAGTTCGCGGCTTGGGAAAGCTCAAAAATATGCAAGCCGCTTGTGAGCATTGGCTCATCCTACATCTTGCCGGGGTGCTTTGCCCGATGTACCCCACAGTAAGCCTGCGACGTACTGCGAGGTCTGTAGACAGAGGATGACGGGTTCAAAACGTTAACAACGAATTACACACCTCAAACTGAGGCAGGAAAAGTCTGCAACGCAACGGCTTGGGGCCCTTAAAAGGAGACCCCTAGCTGAGACCTAAACCCCAGTACCATTCAAAATTGCCGAGTTCTCTGGCTGCGAATTTCGGGCTTCGGGGTTCTGTGGTTTTAGGCTGAGTCCCCTGGCCGCCCCCCCCCCCCCCCCTGCTTCCCCTCACTCCCCCCCCAAAAAAAAATTCTTCATGATGCGGTTGCCTTTACCACGAAAAGTTACTGCTTACCTAAAAACCCTAAACCTCCACAACCGTAAATTCTCAAACCCATCCTCAACCCTATATATACCGAGCTGTTAAAGAAACTTTTCAGCCCAGATGTGCAGCATGTGGGACCTTAAATCCCACCATCTGGTTGGGGCCGCTCTCTCCCTCTCTCGCCGCCCTCCCTCCCTCCCTGCCTCCCTCCCTCGCTCTCTGTCTCTGTCTCTGTCTCTCTCTGTCTCTCTCTCTGTCTCTCGCTCTCTCTCTATATGGCCATATGGCCAGGCTTGTTTGGGATCAGAGTTCATGGTTTCGGGCTCGGTTTTTCACGGTTCTACAGAACCTGGTAACACAGTGACAGAGTGTCTTCACTTGGGGTTTAGGATTTTACGGCTTTACGGCACTTCAGACGAAGGTATCGTCGTCGACGACAATCTCCACCATCTCGGTAACTTCGGCATCCACAAGCTTACAGAATCGTTCTCCTGGCGTATATGCGGGCTTGAGACGCCCTAGAAACCCAGTTTACTATGCCCCAAGATGTAACCGGGCGTCCAGGGCGTACTTTAAAACTCAAAACTTGCGGCTTTCCGAACCATGCACGTGATGACAAGTCGTGCAAGAAATGTGTTCCCTCCGGCTTTCCCGATAAGCACGATAGCTTGTGTAGCACATTCACCGGATGTACGTGTGGTTTTAAGGACTCAGGGAGTATAAAAGACGAGGGACTCTAGTATAAATGCTTAAACAAAGAATCGTTCTCAGCGTTCTTTGTTGGAATCCCCCCGAATGCATGACTCCTCCGGGGCGGAGGCATATGCGATTAATATAGGTTCAATATATTCATAATGATGGAAGTTTAGGGCTTTAGCCCTTTTATGGTTTCAGTTTCAGTGCTCAAGAAGGCGTCATGCACTCCCCGTTCGAACATACACACCACAAACCTATGTGTAGGTCAAGGGTTATGTGCATCCTAGGGGCTGAGTACCCTAGCCCAAAAAAAGGTTAGCCTTCTCAATCATGGTAGGATTATATAAACCCCACAAGGTGCAAGGTTACCTACTCAGCCAGTAAGGGAGTGTACGCAAGCACGCCCATGGACGTTTATTCCTGAATTCTCACGCCCATGTACGTTTATTCCTGAATTCTGGGCCGAGTACATCCGAAAAGCACAAAAGCCGAACCCTCTAAAATTACGGCCCTACATGCAGTTCAAACAAAGATCCTCCGCTGTGGATGCTCCCAGGTTTAGGGCTTGGGGTCTTGGGCTGCTGGTGTAACTTTGTAGGGTCGTCCAGGCTTCCACGCATATTTCTGGACTTTGCAAGAGGTTCATGGCTTTGGGATTTGCGGTTTGCGGGTCGGGGGCTTACCGTTACAGTCGAAATACCCAAAGTGTACAGGCTGCGCAGGTACCAGAAAGGTGCAACAAAAACCGCAACCCAGTATCATTTGTGTGCTTGCACCCCCAACTGAGGTCTTATGAATGGGCGTAGGGTGTGGGCTGGTGTAGGGCTCAAGGTTTTCAGGGGTTACGGTCGGGCTGTAGGCGGTTGGTATACTCCGGTCCAATTGACGTGCCCGCAACCCGTGTCAATCAATTCTTGACCTCAATCAAAACCTTCCCACTTAGTACTTGGAGGATCATGGGACTTTGAATTTAATGCTATAAGTACCTTCATTGGAGATAGAAGCAATTAAACTTACAGTAACCTTACTTACAACCTTAGTTACTATAAGTCCCATGAGCCTCCAAGTTCGTTCTCGGCTTCAGTCTAGGCAGTTTTTGTACTTGGACACTTTTGGGGGCTTTGACATGCTGAATTGGGTTAGGGTCTTTAGGGCTTTGATTTACGGCTCTTTGTTACATTCCGTTGAACGGTAAGAGGTCTGAGGCCTAGACCAGGTTTACAACTTAACCTACGCACATGCAAATCCAGGCAAACAAGGCCGATGGGAGACCCGCTCAAATGCGCTTTTAGGGTTTAGGGTTTAGGGTCTAAGAGTTCTGTCATCCCTCGTGCCGATCTAGATTTGTCCGACGTACCCCCAAACTCAACCCGACAAGTAATTACATAGGAAAGCTGGGCGCTGGCGTCCTGGCACGGGTAGCTCGGTCTCCTCTGGAAGCCTCTGCGGGGTTTAGGGGTTTCGTGATCACGCGGGGGCCTCCTTCAGTTGCTTGTCGGTTTGCGCGTAAGGGTGCTCGGGATGGGCTGCGACGGCCGCTCACGAGGCGATGCTGAAGAGGCATGGATGAGTCGACTCAGTTGGTGGACGGCCAATATGTAGGGTTTATATGGCATAGGGGTTTAAGGCTCAGGGATTGGTTTCTCAAACGGTCATGTTTTCGAACTCGGACACGCATATGTCTTTGTTACATAATCTCTCTCCCTTTGTCTTGAAACCTTGCTTGTCAGCAATGAAGAACTTTCACAGGCTTCAACCACATTTCTTCGTGTTGAAACTTTCAAAGCTTTCAAGAATTAAGTTAAGATGTCATGGGCCTAAGCCTCACCCGTTCGTGTCCCGAAGCCTTTAAAGTTCAATCATACCCTTAGAGTACCCTTCTGGTACCCCGACAGTAGCCTTAGGTACCCTCATGGTAACCTTATAGTATCTTTATATGGGTGATTGTCAAAATTATGGTCCCTTTTTGGGTCCCTAATATAGTACGGCACCTAATATTTAGGGTACCCAATAGAAGGCGACCATAATTTTGACAACCACCCATTATAGCTCCCTTAAGCAACCAACTTGCAGCTCCCACTTGGAGATATAGTAGAAGCCAGAAAGTTGGAACATCAGTAGCCTCATGCCCTTAAAGTAAAGCAAAGGGAATCCCAGCATGAATCATCCTAAATCGGTGTTCCAACTTTCTGGGGTTCACTATATTGGGATTGCAACCTGGGAACCCGAATCCTTAAACCTGACTTCTTCTAGGCCCACGTATAACCTAAACTCCTAAACCCAGGCCAAGTAAAACCTAGATCCTAAACCTGAAATCCTACCTGTATAGGCTCATACCCTACCCCTGTTTTGGGTTATCTGTTTTTCTACACAACAGATCCTAACCATAAAACTAGGTATCCTAAAAAAGGGGTAGGGTATGAGCTTACAGGTACATCTTAACCCGCCTTGAACTTCCGAGTATCGGTTCTTGGAAGAACCCCCCAGAAGAAGACACAACCACGACGAGACAAGATCCGGTGGACCAGGGTGCATTCCCTACTAAGAACCAGACAGATGATTGGAATTGGGTGTGGGGCGTGGTATATTGTAGTATTTTAGAATAGGGAGCCCGAAAGAACAACACCGGTAATTATGTAGGCTTTAGCAGAAGGAACTTTCATTAGGAGACCGACGATCTTCAGGAAGCATCCAAATCAAAGAGTGGCAGCACCAAGTGCGGCTTAAGGTCCAGGGTTTTAGGGTTCAGGCTTCGTGTTTTACAGTCTTCGGGGCGTTGAGTGAGTCCGGGCTTGAGGGTTGCAAGAGTCTAGGGTCTTAGGGCTTTAGGAAAGGCTGAGGACAGACCCAAACCCTCAACCCCAGCACGTCTCAAGGCCTCTCGGAGTAGCGAACTGGAGGTACTGGTCTCATCTCATTCAGCGAGAGCGTCTGCGAACGCATCGCATCAATGTCGTCCTCTGTGTTTCGGGCGTGGGGCGAGATCTTGTACCTCTTGCCCTAATACTCGTGCTTCCATGCGTAGTTCGATATAGTCCCTTTTAGGGTCCGTTTTACAACGGTGCCGTCCTATTTTGGGGACCTAAAAGGGGCCTCAATTTAGAGAACTACCCATATAGGGACTACCTTTAAGACCAAAGTACGTACCATATTATATGAGTACATGAACCCCTAGGTGTATAGTCCCAAAGAGTAATCTTGGAAGTTATTTGGGAGTTTCCGAAAATAGGGGATCCTAATACAGTGCACTAAATAGTAGGATCCTTATTATAAGGACCCCAAAATAAGGTACCCATAATTTTCGGAAACTCCCATTTGGGTCCCCCATATTAGCCTTCAGTGTTGAGGAGGAGTCACTTTGTCGGGCGAAGGGTGGGGCTTTAAGGTGTTTAGGATTTAGGGTTGAGGGTTTGAGGGCTTTAAGGTTTTAGGGTATAGGAGACATAATATAAGGTTTGAAGGTTTAGGGTATAGGATTTAAAGCCCAAAGCTTCGGGTGCGTTTCGCTTTACTCGGGTATATACTGGGAGGATCATGGGACTTAGTAACTGGGGTTATACTGTTATACATAAGGCAATTAATTATGCTTAGAACGCACTGATAGTAGCACCAGTTACGGTACTTATAGCTGTACGTACTACCTGGACCTGGACCCTATAAACCTTCCTTTTTGGGGTTCCCTACTATGATTTCCATATATATGGGGGTTGATCAAAATTATGGGCCCTTCGGGGTCTGTATTATGGTATTTTCCTTATAGTCTAGGGAGCCAAAAGGGGCCCATAATTTTGATCAAACCCCATATGTCAGTAAAAAGGTAGGTTACTTGGGGTAAGTCCCATGAACCTCCAAGCAGAATCTCACCTGGGCCTTCAAGTCCACCTACTTTGGGCCCTTTGGGACCTACACCCTATGTCCTTTGAGCCTTATAGTTTTTTTTTTAGCGCCTCTTTTCCTTAAAAAGAGGCTTATAGTTTAGGTTTTAGGGTTTTAGGGTTAAACCTTGAACCCTAAACTCTGAACCTTTTAACCCTCAATGCAACCCTCAACCAAGAACCCAAAATCTTGGCCCTAAACTCTGAACCTTGTAACCCTCAATGTAACCCCCAAGCAAGTCTCACCAACAAACTGCCCTCTTCATCGAGACCCTTACAGGACTTAACAAGGCCGATTTAAGGAAGTCCAGTCCCCTGCCCTCCGCCCCCCTACCCCCCCAAGGGTCCCTATAGCCTCTCCTCGCTGCAGTCACTTTCACAGGCATCCCATCGGACGTCGATTTCTTGAAGGATGGTCTGGGCTCAGAGGCTTTAGGGATCGATGGTTGGGGCCTTAAAAAGGCCTTCAAAAGGCTTTAATAAGGGCTGAATATGGCCTTAGTAAGGCTTTTACAAGGGCTTATATGGCCTTAAAAAGGGTCAGTCGATGTCTTAAGGTAGAGAACCCTAGAAAGTTGGAACATGGGTTTAGGAGGATTAATGCTAGGATCCCTTGTGCTGTACCTTAAGGGCATGAGGATACTAATGTTCCAACTTTCTGGCTTCTACTATAGGGATCGATGGGTGGGGGTCAGGCGAGGTCGATGTCTTCAGGGATGGCGTGGGTTAAGAACGGGTTCAGGGCTGAACAAGCTCATGCCATACTTTGGGGCAAGTTCTTGGCTCATATTGTATATGGCCCGAGAGACACAGACGCCTGTGTGGTGAATGACTGTTTCACAACTGTACTCTGCTCTAAACATACAAGATATAGGGCCCCAGACACTAAGATATTATACAAGCGTTGCGGGCATGCAGGGTAAGGTGGTAGAACCATGTGAGCCGCTTGCCATCTAGTGAGCAGACTGTAGGTCTAAGGTTTGCAGGATTCGGGTGATTTAGCCGTTAAGGTCCAGGAACTCATATTCTACATTTGCAGCAGACAAAACTTACAGTTTTGGCAAATGTTCGAATTAAGCTGAAACCCAAAGAAAGCACCAAGGGTTCATGTGAGGACTGGTCAACCCTTAGAACTAAAGTAACTAAAGGTATGGTGGCTTCTTGAGATTTAAAATTAGGGGTCCTTTCGTTGGGGTTCCTTCGGGATATGAGGGTCCCTAATGTCGGAATCTCCGACTAGCAGCCCATCCAAATGGTATGACCTTCGCAAACAAATCAAGCCTGCAACCAAGCTTAAAGGCTTAACAACCTAGACCACACATCCTCAAACCGTAAACCCTAAACCCCTAAACCCTAAACTAAGCCCTGACTGAGCCCTGGCTTTAAACTTTGAGCAATGACTGCAGGAAGCTTCAAACCCACCCCAGCCGAGGACCAAGGTGCCCCAATAACAACAAGTACAGGAGCTTTAATAAGTAGAGTAGGGCTCCATTTAAGGGTTCCTGCAAGGGTTACTATACGGGTCTAATATAAAGGTGTCAATAGTTTCAATAGAGTTGTGGTCTATACATTGAAGCATAAGTGAATAACTAATTGGGAACCTGTAATGCAACTCTAAACCGGTCCCCACAGCTCTGATTTACAGCAGAGTGACTTGCAAGCTGAAATCCTGACCCAGCAGGGCGCGCGAGGGATTTTGTGGTTCCGGGGCCATAGGCTGTAGCCCTCATTCGCATGGTATCTTCTGTCGTTGGGCTTTAGGGGTACAGGGCTTGAGTTGTTGTCTTTGGGCCTTAACCCTAAGCCCTAAACCCGAAACCCTAAACCCTAAACTAAAAACCCTAAACCCTAAGCCCTAAACCCTAAGCCGCTTAAGCCTTAGAGCCGCAAGGCTCCCTCCCAAGAGGGCAAATAACACGTGCAATGCCTAGAGTCTCCATTGTAGTTCCTTTTTTTGGTTAACCAGTTTTATGGTTAGGATCCTATAGAGATTTTGGTTAACCAAAAAGGAACTACAATGGAGACTATAGGTGGAGTTCAAGGTTCCAGGGACGCCTGAGAGGCTAGTTTAGGGTTGAGGGTTTAGGGTTTAGGGTTTGGGGTTTAGGGTTTAGGGTTGAGGGTTTAGGGGTTTGGGGTTGAGGGTTAAAGGGCTCCTTTAACAAATTACGGTTTAGGTTTTTAGGGCTTTAAGGCTTCAGGTTGATGGCAGTTGATGTAGACTCTCTTCTCTGGCCTTCCTCTGGGTCTGTTTCAAGAACTCATACTTGTTTCGGGTTCAGGCCTTGGGTTCAGAGTTCGGCAGTTGCAATCAAGTTCTGTGGTCATTCGTAGAAGGAAAATTCAGTTCGGTCAAAGCTACAACTGTTAGGGTCTAGGGCTCAATTGGGTCTTAGCTACAACTGCATGTATGCTCTGAAGAACTGCTACTGCCCCCATGCAGGGTTTTGGCATGAGTAATAAGCGGACCCACAGTTTCGGTTTATGCTTGTAGCTCACAAACCATAGAGTAAACGGTTATGACGACGGGTCTTACTCTCTGACGTACAACCGTCAACATATTTAATATTTGGAGTCGCAAGTACAGACTCTTCACGACGTTGCTTACACTGAGTACATGGATTTCAGGGTCTGGCGAATACCTGGACAGTTAGAAAAAGCCCTAAACCGTAAACCCGGCAATGTACAGAATGAAGGGGCCGGAGCAATAGGATTGTAGTAAGTTTCTGCTGCTGTCACGCAGCGTAGGGGAGCATCGCGAAGTGTTCCCAACGGGTCCATGTACCCATATATAGTGTGTATGTATATATATATATACATACATATACCCACACATAGTGTTCGTGCTAAGGTACCTGCATAGGAACTACTTTAAGGCCGCAGTATCTACTTCCCAGGGACTCCAAGCCCCCTCAATTAAGGAATGTACCTTAAATCATATTAGGGATCCTATTATAAATTGAAGCTATATTCCTTGATTAAGGGGTTTTGGAGGCTCTGGCTCTATGACTATAGGGGATTGTTGGTTCTCAGGATTGCGGATCCCCGAACCTTAGGGGCTGAATAACTGAATACCCTAGCCCAAAACAAGGTAACCTTTTCAATTATGGTAGGATTATACAACCCCAAAAGGTTAAAGGCTGCTTACTCAGCGACAAAGGAACGAACCCATACCCTAACCCTCAACCCTAAACCCCTAAACCCCTAAATCCTGAAACCCTAAGCCCCTAGCCCTAAACCGTGAATCCACAACCGGAAGGGAGGGTGCCTCCGCCTCAGGGTTCGGCGAGTACTCGCCTCGCGTTATCGACTGAAGAATTCCTGGCAGGTAATATAGGGGCCTTAATAATTAGAACAGGGTTTTGGTGCCCTTTATACTATAATATAGGGGCCTTAATAATTAGAACAGGGTTTTGGGGCCCTTTATACTATACTTATGATAAGGAACCCCCAAAATAGTATTGATAGTTATTTAGGCCCCTATAGTACTGTAGGTTGCAGGAGGTTAAGGGTTCCATTCAAGTGGTCATTTCAGGGTTCCTTTAACGGGGTCTATACGGCTACCATAAGGGGTTAAGGGTTCCCAGAGACTCCCAAACCCCTCAATTAAGGAATGTAATTACCTTAAATAATATTAGGCATCCCCGTATATTTTGCGGTATATTCCTTAATTAAGGGGTTTTGGAGTCTCTTTTTTTCGGGGACTCGTGGGGATTGCTTGACTTCTGCTCCTTTCCGGCTCAGCATTTCGTGAGACTTGCCTCGCGAAAGGTGTGCGAACAAGTTTGCCGACATCGAAGAACCAAGTTTTGGCATAAGCTGCCAAACAAGAACGGCACGGGGTAAGGTGTGTGTGTGTCTGTGTGTGTGCGATGGTGCGGCCATTGCTGCCAGATCCATGCTGCACCACCTTCGCTGATGCAGTGCAGCATTAGTCGGGTTCACGGTTTAGGGTTAAACCGTGTAGCTAGGCTTTGAAGTAACCAGGGAGAAAAAAGTATAAACTTTTATTTCATAATGGTTCCTTTAAGAAAAAACGTATTAAAGTATGGTACTCCAAAGCCCAGGTAGTAAAAACTTATAAACTCTAAACCCGAGACTTGACAGTCCGACTGTAACCTGAACCCGAAACCTCAGCAACCCGAAATCCTTGCCAGGATCAGGGGACTACCTATAGTCTCCATTGTAGTTCCTTTTTGGGGTCACCTTTTAGAATCCTAATTATATATTTGGTTAAACCAATAAAAAGGAACTACAATGGAGACTATAGGTATAGCAACTCAGATAGAAAACTATTACAAGTACGCTAAGTATGAATACTCCCGTGTGATCTCGTCTATATTCCCGGTGTCTCATTCGCTGGTTGGGAATAGGCAGCAGGTAGAACTTCCCGATGTTTGGGGTTTAGGTAGAAGGACTCACATTTCCTGTGCCCGCTCACAACCCACTAAGCACACATGAACTCAACGCAACCCTACACCGAAACCTTATGGATCCCCCTTGCCCTTCATATTATAGTAACCCTAGACCCTAGCTGAAACTTATGGACCCTTTAACCCTTCGATTCATATTGTAGTAACCCTAAACCCTCATCCCAAGAAAGCCAGGAGGCCTGTTCTCTCGTCTGCCATGCAGGCCAGGGTCTCCACGGCCTTGTAGCGCATGTCCTGCACAAGATCTACCTGGACCCGAGGGACCTACCTTTTTAGGGTTCCTTGTATAAGTCCATGTAAGTCTTATCGGATCCAGGACTCCCTTTGGTGCCCAACACTCCTTAAGCAAACAATGTACCTGAATTTGGGTCATATCAAGGGCTCTGGGAAGTGCCTCTAGTTTACAACAGTTAGTTACCCCTTGAAAGTTTTTCTTTAACATATCATGCTCTTTCTTTGCAACCACCATAAACGAACACATGTGTTCAATCAAAGCAGGCTGACTTCAACAAAAACAAGCTGCTGTTTGTTTGAAAGGATATTCGGTTTCTCGGTCAATGCATCTCCCGGGAACAGCTAGAGCCTTAGGCTACCTTAGGCAGCAAGCGGAACAAGCTGTCCAGTCGCTTCCCGCAGAGGAAGTACAGTGCACAGTCGGTGAAGGTGTTGCCTTGTCAAGTAGGCCCGGTTGCAGATTGATTAAACGTAGACCCGAGATGCCTAGATGTTGGTCTACAATTCTCTAGACACTGTGGAAATATTCAAGCTTGTGGATCCCTTCTTGTCTTATTTTAGTGAGGCTCCTATCACTCGGGTACCTGTTTAAAGATCCTTCTTGACAGAGCCCGTCCAGGTAGCTTGGTTTTGAAAGCAAAGTTTCCCCCACCCATACCCTGATGGTCCAAATACCTATACCTCACCGTCTAACAGATCCAATAACCAGGTACTGCGGTTTGGGGTAGTAGTACCTATACGTGAACCCACGCATCGCTTGGCAGTGCCGTTTGTCATTGCCAAGTCAGCCGTGCGCGTGCCTCCCTCTCAAAGCCTTGCTTGTAATCGACATGGCCTGTACCCATGGGACAACCATCCCGATACAACTTCGTAGACTCCAAAAGCCGATCCCACAGGCTCTGCGAAGTGCTGCAAGGGACATTGAGTGGATGTTCTGCTGGTGCTAAGTCTTGGTCACTCTTCCAACATCGTGGCTTTGTCGCATACCCCCCCTGGTGCATCCAATATTTGGCTCTGCACTCTTGTCACCAGCAGGAAGCTTGAAGAGCTCTGTGTCTCCCACTGTTCTTCACAGCAGGCTTCCTTCCTCGGCATACTTTTCATAACATCTGACTTGTACCTGCATACAACATTGCCTTCAATAGCTGCGACACTGGAGTGAAGAAGCGCGGATGTCGCTCACCCACTTCCAAGACGGCTTTCCCAAGCATCTCCGATATGCCAGCACTGTGAGGTGCCACCCGTGATGCCCGGCTTGAGTCTTGCTGTGCTTTCCGTCTTTTCCATGAAGTTCATGAAGCATAGCGGATTGAGAGAGGATGCCTCATCAATCAAAGTAATGACTGCCAAGGCGGGGCGGTGGCGCAGGCAAATGTCGGTGTGTGCTTTCGGGAATTCTTTCAGACCGGGGAACATACAAATACAGGTTTATGGACTCGTAGGGCAACACTAGAGTAAGACATAGAGTTGTCCTAACGGTAACCTGGTTGCGGGTGCGGACTCAATGCAAGCTTGCTACAACTCCCGAAACCCCTGAACCTCCAAACCCTCCCAACCTTCACCCAAAGAACCTCAATGCCACAACCCCAAACGATACTGGGAAGCATCCACGATCTTTCCTGGAAACCAGAGCCTTCAGGAAACATAGGGTTTCGGGATTGCGAGTTTGGGAGATTGGAGCCTAGCTTTGTGTTGACAGTTAAGACCCGAGGCCCTGAACCCCAAACGCTGTAACAGCCATTTAGGAACTCAAGTCCCAAACATTTCACGAAACCCTGAGCCGAAACGCTCTGAAACCCAGAGTCGAAAACCACTTTCAAACCCTAAAGCTCCACCCAATACTCTAAATAGTATGTTGCTATCCCAGGGTGCCTTCGAAAGCACACAAGCATCCTAACTCGCAATGTAATGTGAATAATCCGGCGAACTGTATCCACAACTGCGCTTCCAGGCTGGACTTAACCGACTTAACAAGGCCCTGTCCCTAGACCTTAAACCATCAACCCTCAAAACATACGCAGAGGCCCCCGCAATTTTTGCGGAGCAGGTCGTAGCTGCCGGGTTGGAAATGACCCTCAGTCGGAACTACAGTCTTCATATCAAATAATGCCAACAGCACTTAACTACGTTGAAAGAGTTTCTCTGTGCTCAAAATATTTGTCTGGTTCGAAATATCTTCAATCATAGTTTTAGCATCTGGGAGTGTGGGTCTTCGGGCAAGTATATGGTTTGGAAGATGTTTGTAGGGTATCCGGGTTTCAGGTCGAAGGTGTGTGGTTTCAAAAACTCAGGGCTTTCATCGTCTTAACCAATATCAGATTTCGAAGGTGGAGCAATTACAAGTACCCTAAATGAGGCTAGATGGGTTGACCGTGTACCTCTTTTTATGCCTAGTTTACCCCTACACCCCGAACAGCTTCAACAGTGACAATCGTGATTCCAGGGCTGGTCAAGGTAATACCAAGAGTCATGACATTTGACATTAGCATTACAATCAGCACCGGCACGCTCAACAGGACACCAGGCAACGGTAAACGCAAAAGCGACGGCTACAGCGACGACATCAGCAGCGGAAATAGCAGAAGCACCTACCATCACTGCTACCAGCCCATGTGCATCACCGGTACCACCGTCAACACCAAAGCAACAAAGACACCACTAGACATTGATTGACATACCCTAAGCCTCAAGCCTTAGCCCGCAAAATAACTACATAGAAAGACCACAAACAAGCCACTCAAAGTTAAAGCATCAAACAGGTCATATCGAAACCGACTCGGAGAAACTTCAGTTGTGGACACCTCAGTCCAGGAATCTCGCCGAGAGGTGCAATGAACGCACACCGCTAAATCGCGAGTACGACCGGCAGCGCCATAGCATTGCCCGCCCAATACTGCATTAAGGTTTCGGAAGGCGTCCACGTGGCTTGAAGCCCTCTGCCACAGTCTGCCCAAGCTTGATGATGAGAGCTGACGATGAACCTTCAAGCTTGATGAAGACAGCTGCCGATGAAGTCTTGCTTCTGATGCTTGCCTGCGAATCGCGGCCTGACGCGCCAACGCATCCCCTTGGAGTGGCCCTTGAAGCGACTGGAACAGTTCTTCTTGAAGCCGTAGGAATGGCAAAGATGGGAAGCCTTGAGGAGCAAGGCCTCCCGTCCTAGTAGCAGTCGGTTAACTTCCTGCTGATTTTTGTCTTCGATCCTCATGAGCTGCTTTGGTAAGCTTGCCGTTGCCCCCAGGGTGAGTGACTTGGCTATATACCACGAGGGCACGCCCCTTGCATCAAAGCCGGTGATGACCGCCATGTGTCTGTCACACACGCTCACCGCAAACTGTTTGTATACGATAGGGGCTTGAATAACTATTCCAACATTGGGCCTCCTATGCGCGGCTCCCTCCTAAGTCCCGAGGATGCATTGCTGGGCTTCATGCCCATCATCCCTACCCATTTGGTACATGTTTTGGCCGTCAGCCGAGGTTTGCGGGGAAAGTCTCCCTAAGCCCCCAAACTCAACGAAGAAAAGCGCAATGTAGGGCCTGGGCAACATACACTAAAGTTTCCATCCCTTCCCAAGACCCCCCTAACCATCGCAAACATCTACAAAGGATCAAGAGGTAAAGGTACAGGTAATAATTTTAGTAATGATACCCTAAACCCCTAAACCCTGAACCCTGAACCCTAAACCCCAAACCCCTAAGCCCTAAACCCCTAAACCCCCAAACCCCCCGAAGCCCCAAAACCTCTAAACACCGAGGCACACTGAGGAAGCACAGCATTTCGGCCCCACTCCTGGCATCCACGGGGCCGCAGGGGCGTTCTCTAAATTAGGTTCCCTTTGAGCGTCCTGTTAAAAGGGTGCCGTATTCATAGATTATATCATTATTGTTATTATGGATTATGATTACTATTACTATTACTAATATTATTACTATTACGACAAGGCATTACTATTATTATTGTTATTATTATTGATTATTATCATTTGGGCGTTTTTTCAGGGACCCTAATTTCGACAACTACCCTCATGGCTGTTCAGCCCCTTGGGGCCCAAAGTACCTACAATATAGGCGTTCTATATTGGGACTTACTAGTAGAATGTATGCTTTTTATACTATGATTTACCATTTTTTTTTATAATTTGGGGAAGTATACCCCCAGCTTCGGGTGCAGCATTTTGGGATGCATACCACCCCCACCCCGGGTTTCAAGTTGAGGTTTAAGGCTTTTTGGTTACGGAGTGAGGGTCCCCCACTACGGCCCTAAAGTGCCATAGGGAAGCTGGTAAAACACTCAAAGATCACAAATGCAGAAAGCAACGGGACCATTACAACTCCAACTCCAAACCCTAAACCCTGCAGCTGCAAACCACAGACCCCAAAGCCATAAACCCTTTCATGGATTCAGGGCTTCGGGCTTCCGAGGTTCAGAATTTAAGGTTTCAGGGTTCGGGATAAAAGGCCATTTGGCTTAAGGCTTGGGGTTTAAGGTTAGGCCCTAAACACCAAGGCCACGCTCAACGAGGGTCAGGCCAGTGTAACCCTCATCCCTAAACCTTAAACCCTAAACCCTGAACCCTAAGCCATCAAGCAAACTAAACCCTGGATCGCGGCTTTAGGGTAAGGCCAGTCTTTGGTTTAGGGTTTAGAGTAAAGGGTGGGCATAAGGGCCCGAAAGTCCATGTTGCATAAGCTTTGGCCTTAAAGGTTAAGGCCAATAAAGTATACAGTATTATAGGCTAGATTAGCACATGGATCCGTAGGGAGGGTGACGAAGAAGCCACAGGAAAATAGGGTGGAGGATGCTAGACGTTCGCCTTGGCAGGTCCTTCTAAGAATTGCCCGGCGAGAGACGCAAGGACGTTCTATGCCCTTCGCTGCTCTAACGCGAAGGGCTCAAGCAATTATATAGTATATGCTTCGACGTAAAGTACATTATTGTACGAGGAAAGTGCCCTAAACCCTAAACCCTAAACCGCATACTGCATAGGCACATGGACCCTACAGTAGCCTACAGACCACCCCCCTAAACTCCTGTACTAAACCCTAGACAACCCAATAGTCAACCCTATGGAGCCCTTTGAGGAACCCGTCAGGGTTTAGGGTTTAGGGTTTAGGGTTTTGGGTTTAGGGTTGGGAACCCTCTAGGGAAGGACACATGAACCCTGAGGATAATCGGGGATTCGATATTGTGTTCCGTGCACTCCTGTCTCTCTCTCTCTGTCTCTCTGCATGTCTCCTGAAGTATCCGCAACAGGGGTATGAAGAGGTGAGTAAGGGCCACATGGTAAGTGCGGGGTCTATAACATCCTGACGGTGGCAGCAGGGTCTCAGGTTTAAGGCCTGGGGTGTGTTGGGACTATGGTTTGGGGTTCCTTTAAGGGTTCCCCCCACGGGTGATTACTGTTGTTAAAGGATACTTAAGGGGTTATTGTTAATTATTTAGCTATAGGGATTTAGGGTATAGCCATGGTGAGGAACCGTAATTGGGAAAAGTATGGTTGATTACTCAGGCTTCTATGTTCGGGACCAGGTTTGGGAGTCGGGACGGGGATCTTGCGGTCTCGGCTTAGGATTACTTCGACCTCGTTCGCAGCTCGGGTACTGTATGACCTACCTAATAGTTTCTGGCTAGGAGCTCCGAAAGAGAAAGCACGCAGGTAACTACCCGAACCCGAAACCTAAAATCATACCCTAAACCTTATAAACCCATAGCCCTAAGCCCTACAAGCACTAAAGTAAACCGTTCTTCCGTCCGTTTTCCGCCGCGTCTCATTTGTACTGAGGGCTGGCAAGCTGACATCGCAGACTGGCCTTGCTCTCCGGCTTACCGCTTGAACCGCGAACTCTCAACCCTAAAAGAGTCTTTCTCATTTTGACCTAGCATGGCTTTGCTTTTCGGTGTTTCTGGTGTGTAAATATGTTTCATGAATTGCTTGATATCTCTTTCAGTCACAGGTTAGGGTTTACGGTTTAAAGGAATCGAACCATACATATGCGAAGACCGCTACAAAGACGAAGCCTCAGGTCAGCTTCAAAGCCTCTTCGAAGGGAACGCGAGTCGGCCCAGCCCCCCCATGTGGGCTGGACTCAAGATGCTTGTCGCGGCCTCGGAGGGGGACCCATACTTCGGGGCTGAGTACCCGAGCCCCCCAAAAAGTTAACCTTTTCAACTATGGTAGGGTTATATATGCCCCAAAAGGTTAGAAATTAGAGTCGGTTCAAGGTTACCTACTCAGCTTCTAAGTATATACCTTCTAAGTATATATCTGCTCTACCTGACAGCGAGCTGAGCAACTAGAACTTAGTTTTCATTTTCGTTCCCAGCAGCGACACCAGGGAGTCACAACCTAGGTAATGTAGGGACCAATTTCAATAGGGTTTTGGGCTCCTTTACAGTACAAGCATAATGAGGAACCCCCAGGAATAACATTGGTCATAAGTTAAGCTGCTGTATTATGCGCAGAAGGCCACGGTGGAAGCGACGGTGAGGCTTGGGAGCTGAAGGCAAGGGTCCGTCTGATGCATGGAAGCAACCCACTGCTCAAGGTCTTACCTGGACCCTCTGAAACCTACCTATAGTCTCCATTGTAGTTCCTTTTTTTGGTTTAACCAAATATATAATCAGGATTTTAAAAGGTGACCCCAAAAAGGAACTACAATGGAGACTATAGGTACAATTACAATTTTTAAGGCCTTATAACAGGAAATCATAAAAAGAAACCCTGAAAAGGCAGGTCCCCCAGGGTCCAGGTACCCTAAGGCTCTAAGGACTCATAGTTTTAGGGCTTTTGGGCCGCAAGACCATATTATATAAGGCTTTCCGGCCATTTTGAGCCTTAGGGGTAAGGTTTAGTTTAGTTTTTGTTTTTTTTTGTTTGTTTTTTGGCGTTGCAGGTCCAACTGCAGGTGCTATCGGAATCCCGGGTTCAGGGGAGCCTTGGTTCTGGAGCTTCAAGTAGGGTCTTAGGGGTTTAGGGTTTAGGGGTTTAGGGTTTGAAGGTTTAGGTGTTTAGGGTTTAGGGCTTAAAGGTTTTAGGGGTTTAGGGTTATAGGGTTGGTATATGGTTGTCCGATTTTGAGACGCCGACATTACGATGATCCTATAAATCCTCATATGTTGGTCTGGGAGTGTTGAAGCAGCCTTACCGGTGATCCCTTAAAGGGCCTTAAGAATTGGAACCGGGGGTTTGGGGTATACTGTAGTATAAATCCTAATAAGGAACCCCCCAAGATAGTATTGGTAAATATTTAGACCCCTATAGCAAACCCTTAAGCTTAAAGGAACAGAAACCCAAATGGAATCTCTATAGGATCCCTGAAACGGAACCCTGAAAGGAATTCTTGAAGGAACCCTTGAAGGAATCGTTAAGGAACTAACCCTTTACCTGCAAAACGAACCTTTGGGATTGGGTACTGCCCCCACCCTGCAACAGGAACAGTCTATATTAGGGTCATATTAAGAGCTATATGTAGCTATACTACAAATATTATCTAACTGTAAACCCTAAACCCTAAACTCTAAATCCTAAACCCTAAACCCTAAACCCTACCTTTCAGGGAATCCTTAACGGAAGCCCCGGGCAGCCTTCGGCTTCAGAGGTGAGCTCAAGGAGGATCCGGCAGTCCTGCCAGCTTAGGCTAAGTTTTTCTCTTTTTTTTGTGGGACCTTTTCCAACTTTAGGCTAAGTTTTCGGGTTTAGGATATAATTCGCCATGGACCTATATCGTAGATACTTAGACCTTGAAGTACCAAGATAGTTACCCTTTCAAGGCCTTGGTATATACTATATGGGTACATCAGCCTGAGGCTGAGGTTTTGGCCCCCGAACAACGTAACTGTGTAAGGACATCTGCAATCTTATCACGAAAGAATAGTTAGGAACTCTAAGCATGCGGATGTTTTGGGGGTTCAGGTAAAGTATAGTTATAAGGATCAGGGGTTAAGGGAACGAAGGTCCAGAGGTATGAGTAGCATATGTTTTTGGGATAGAGTTATCGCAAACCACAGGCCCCGCAAACAGCATATCATTGGGGTGCTAGGGTGTGGGGATTATTTATGTGAGGGATTCACAGCATATTATACCACAGATATAATCGGGAGCCCTTAGAAACATTACTAGTACTCATTCAGACCGACTTGTGACCAGCCGAGGTCGACAAAACAGATCGGGAGCAGCAAAGCATGCATGTTGATACTTGAGAGGCGAACTAGACTCGGTTCGTGACTGCGTACATGCCTAAATTGCAAGCTAGGCCTAGGCAGGGTACTCACACACATGGGATGAGACATGCTGCCGACATGTTTCAGTTCTCGTACCACGGCACCCAATAAAGCATTCGATCGTGAACCCCAGGGACAGCATATCCCATGGGAACCTGTGAAGCGAGCCGCAGGGTTCCCCTACTTCCCGAAAAAACCGTCTCAAGTTGCATGGGTTCTTGTTAAAGAAACTAATTTAAGTTGCCATAATTGATAAGGACACCATGTGATTTACTATAGATCCCTATTATGGTAACTTCAAATAAACTCCTTAACAAGAACCCAGTCTAAGGGGAACAGTACGGGTTTCGGGTTCAGGGCTCAGGCTCGGGAAAGATGCTTCAAATGCAACCGAACCGATGGCTGACCTGCCTGGACTATCCTCCAGAACCGATTGCTCTGACTCTAAGCCCTAACACACCCTAAACCTTCAATCCTAAGCTGCTAGACCGTGAACACATGCGCCCAAACCTTAAACTCTAGCAGCATATGTCCAATGTAACCTTCCTATAAGTCGACCACTTTGAAAACCCTACAGCTCGTCGCACTCGCCTCCTCGTCGAGCTCTGCAGGCGGACGGCCTTCTCTGACTGCCTGGACTATACCTGGAAGTCGACTGCTAGAGGGCTTCGCAGGGCGTATGTGGGGTGGGGTGTTTGGGTTCGGAGGTGTCGACTCCTACAGAGACGTTGAAGGTGCCTTCTTGGGTTTTTAAGGGTTTGTCACGGATTTTATGGGGCTCCTCAGTGCGTCAAGAGTAGTTACCGACATCTCGAGTGGGGATCTTGACGCAGGACAGCGACCCAAAGCAATAACGGCTTCCGGGGCCTTGTTGGCCAGCTTTGTGTGATGAGACCGAAAAGCCGTCAGCCGAAGCAAAGGTACGACTGGAGGACCCGAGATGTCAGGTTTGTAGGGGTTTGGATTGAGTGTTCAAGGCTTTGGGTTCAAGCGCCCGTAAGACAAGACTCAGATCCCTGAACCCTAAATACCCCACAACCCCAAAGCCTGGACAAAAAACCCTAAAGCCGAGAGCCTAAACTCTCAAAAAGCCCCTACACGACGCGCTAAACCTTCCCTAAGGGTCCATGTACCCAAATAGTATATACATTGGCCCCAAAGTACCTGCATAGGGACTTCATTAAGGCCAAAGTATATACTGTTTGGGCACTTGGACCCCAAACCCTAAACCGTAAACCCTTATGGTACCCTTATAGAACTCTTATAGGATCCCTTAAAAGTAACCCTTATGGTACCCTTATAGAACTCTTATGGGATCCCTTATAGGATCCCTTAAAGGAACCCTTATAGAACTCTTCTAGGATCCCTGAAAGGAACCCCTATGAGTACATGGATCCTCAGGGCTTTTTGACTCGTCTCGAAAAATCCCCTCAATGACTGCACCAGTTTCAGGCGCCGACCAGCCAGGTTCAAGCCGCCTAGGCCCCGTCTCCTCAGGATTTTAGGGGTGTGAGGGGTATTTGGGGTTTAGGGGTATTCGGGGTTCGACTTTCTCGCTCTGCCAGCAAACAAGGGTTTTCGGGTTTAGGGGGTAGTAGGGCTAGGGAGTAGGTTTAGGAGTCGGGAATGAGGTTTAGGTTTAGGAAGGGTCCAGCCGTCCCCACACACCCATTCTGGGCTGTCGGATCAATTGCAACATTCCAGAATGGCAATGAGCACATGCGGACATTATGGGCGAGATATCTTTGCTGGAGGCCTGCCAGTCAAGTCTGTATTCGTGTACTTGGGCTGCAATATCAGAAAGGATCCAAGCAATAGTGTAGTACATACTTGGGGGGCCCAATTTTTACAAAGAACCTACATACTATATTGGTACTGGGCTTTGGGTGTAGGGAATCGCGAAGTTCATGGTCAAGGCCTGAGGTTCTTCAAGAGGGGTGTTTCGGTCTTTCTGCTGCTTTGTCCAGGGCTCGCTTCCACGCAAATAACCTATACCTTTTTGAGCACCTTTTTCAGGAAATCATACTAGCGAGCCCTAAAACGGGAGGCTTTATAGGGTCCAGGCAGGGTTTAGGGCCTGTTCTGGGGGGGCACACCAGAGTTGCATACCAAATAGTCTGAGGATACATGGGAGTTTCCGAAAATTAGGGGTACCTTATTTGGGGGTCCTTATAATAAGGATCCTACTATTTAGGGTACTATATGAGGGTCCCCTATTTTCGGAAACTCCCACATAGAACCCTTCAGGAATCCATGAGGAACTGCGGCATTTTGGAGCTCGAACTGAGCGAGCCCCTGCTGGGTTTCTGCCCCCTCTGCGCCGGGGGCCTAGGGCAACTAATTTAGGGTTTAGGGGTTTAGGGTTTACGGGTTAGGGTTTAGGGTTTAGAAACCACCGCAGGTATACAAATGGACCGTACATACATACGTACATGCGTACATACATACATGCATACTAAAGGCTGTGTGGCAGACCAGAGACGCTCATACTTCTCCTCGGGCACCCCCTGCTGCAGGTGTAAGTAGCTCATACCAACTGTCTGTGACATCTTCCTTCTTCTAGGGTTCCCTCGCTGATGCGCCGGCATTTCGCAAAATCACATTTGTCGGTTTGGGCTGGGGTAGCCTAGCCTTGGCATGCATCGACCCTTCACCAACGACGGCACAGAGTAGATGTGAAAAGCAGTATCACTAGACCCTAACCCCCACATCTAAACGGCTAACTCTACCCTACCTGTCACTCGGCCTGTCTAGATTGAAGACTTTCGGTGCGAAGCAGAGTTTCTTTCCAGCGATGGTGCGAGGCATGACCCAGGGCCGTTCCTTGCGAATGCCCACCTGTGAGATTTCAGGATTTAGGGCTTAGTGGTCAAATGTTTAGGAATGCCTGTGCAAGACTGCGATCAGGCACGGTGTGTAGAATGTGGAAGTTCTAAGGGAACTGAAGGATTTGCAACATGAGTCTGCTGCGAGTGCCAACAACCATTAATTGCAGCAAAGCCGCAAACGTTAAAGACCCTATTACAGTTCAAACTCGGCCAGCACTGGGTGTCGAATGATGATGAGCAGTGACCATGGAACATGGAAATTTACCCATCGATCACCGTGTGGACCCCTGCTTCCCCGAAATAGGTTTAGGGTTTAGGCTTGGACCTCGGGACCCCCAAAAAATAAACTTAAGCCGTTAAGCCCAGACATAGACCCTAAAATCCTGATGCCTTGAGCTCTGCCTATAGTCTCCATTGTAGTTCCTTGTTGGGGTCACCTTTTAGAATCCTAATTATATATTTGGTTAAACCAAAAAAAGGAACTACAATGGAGACTATAGGTGAAGCCTTAATCCTCAGACCCTGAGCCGTAGCCATGATAGAGGGAATACATGCGAAAGTATGGCGGTCCTGCTGCTAGTAAGCTAGTCAGCACAACCCCCCCCCCCCAGTACGTGAAAAAGCCAAGTATCATCTGAAAAGCTACTACCATAAAACAAAGGCCTACACCCTAAACCCTAAACCCAGAAGCGCTAACCCTAAAGCCCTAAACCTCAAACCAACAGAACGCCCTTTGCCTCGAAGAGGCAAGCTTCTATGCTCTTCAGAGCTGGCACCCCCGGATGCACCCAGGTCTCTCGGACTACACCTGCAGAGGCCTAAATCTTTAAGGGTTTAGGGGTTTAGGGATTTGGGGTTTCTGGTTTATGGGTTTCGGGGTTAAGGGTTAGGGGTTTAGGGTTTCGGGGTTTAGGGTTTACCTCAACCCCAAATACCCTACCTTTTTAAAAAGGGATCTATGAGGGTTCCATAAGGGACTTAAGGAATTTTATACCTCAACCACACATAAGGAAAAACTTTTCTAAAGATCTATATACAGAATCATATTAATATTAAGGAACCCTGAAAAGGGAAGTGTTACTGAGGTCTTATAGGGTCCAGGTACACTCTGGGAAGATTAAAGCTACACGGACACTACGCAGACACAGCAAGGTCCGGCACCAAAAAAGCACAGAAGAGCCGTTGTTGAGGTTTTAAACTCAAGCAAGGAATCTGAAATTGAAAAGATCCCTCAAAGGATCCGAAGCCCTACCCTTACCTTCAGCATCTCGGAGGGGCAACTCGTAGGTGCCCGAAAAGCTGCCAGAAAGGTTGGTCAGGATTGCGCAGCAATAGGCCTTGCGAACAGATTTGTTCCCTAAACTTTTTTGGGGGTTGAGGGATATAGCCATACCTGTGACCCCAAACCCTACAAAATAGTGGGTTATGACCCCTTAATTAGAGGGTCTAACCCCTAAAACAGTAGGTTTTTGGATCCACAGGTTTTTCGCCTAAACCCCAAACCCCTAATCGGCCCTAAAACTCAAGATTCTGATGGCTAAGATCCCGCTCCACCGGTGCTACTTTTGGACATACCTGAACCCCCAAAAGTAGGTAAAAGAATAAAAGGCTACTATTCTGCATACTTTGGGGGTCCAGGTAGACAGATTTCCGTTGAACAATATCCCCTCCCCAACTCCCGATAAAGGGACCTGAATACTGAATAATTAGAATGGGCTTTAGGGGGGGGGGGCATAGTTTTCGATAAATCCCTAAGGGTCCATGTACCCAAATAGTATATTTACTTTGGGCCCAATGTACCTATATAGGGAGTACATTAAGGCCAAAGTATATACTATTTGGGTACATGGACCCTTAAACCCTAAACCCTAAACCGTTATAGATCCCTTAAAGGACCCTAAACCCTAAACCGTTATAGATCCCTTAAAGGATCGCCTTTAGGGAATCCTTTACAGGAACCCTTATTTGGGTACATGGACCCTTTAGGGAATGCTATCCATTGTAGCAGGGAGCCCTGGGGATACCTTAGGGGTTCCTTTAAAGGGTTACCATAAGGGTACTATAAGGGTTCCTTTAAAGGGCTCTATAAGGGAAGGAAGGAACTATAGTAGGGTTCTATAACATAGGGGCCTTAATAACTAGAATAGGGTGTTGGGGTATAATTTTACTAAAAATTATAAGAAGGAACCCCCAGAATAGCATAGGTAATTTAGGCCCCTATATGAACCACTCAAGTCCCAAAGCTTTAGACCCCTTATAAATAGAACCCTTTAAAGGAACCCTGTAGGTAATTTTTTAAGCCCCTATAGTATTGGCAGTTATCCGCGCTCCGCTGCTAACCGCTAGGCCCGGTGGTTGGGCCTCACTGGGCCGGTACCAATCCATGGAATCGGCCTGGGGGGCGTTGGGGAGGAGGGGATCTAAAAAGGAGCCAATGCTTAGGCGCTTGGGTTTGTCTGGTAGGGATCGTAGGATGGTATTTTGAGGAGCTTTTGGTTGTTAGGCACATGGACTCGTAGGCTAGGCCTCAAGATTTCGGCAGTAGGTGTTATGTGTTTTCGAATTAGGCTTCACGGCCGGCGAGTTTAGAGTGTGGGGGTTAAGTTCGGAGTGAATGCAAAGCTTTGGTTTTGGGGCTATGAAGGCTGAGCGCTATTTTCAGGCGGTCTATCGGAAGTTTAGTTGGGAGATTGCTGCCATCAAGTACCGCGCTATTTTCAGGCGGTCTATCGGAAGTTTAGTTGGGGGATTGCTGCCATCAAGGACCGCTGGCAGTTGGGCGGCGCTTGCTATGAAGGATTTGGGGGTTTAGGGGTTTAGGGGTTTTGGNGGCGGGTCTATTGCAAGTTGGCAAAGGGAGGGGCAGGAGGCGGAGAGAGCAGCGCAGGGGAGGAGAAAGTAGGCGGGTGGGGGGGGGGGGGGGGCATATATCAGAACCGATTCATCAATTGAGGCACGGCTCAGCCTTGGTATTTCTTTATCCATGCATGACTTGAAATATCCATACCCCAAGGGTCCAAGTACCTAATAATTAATAATCATATACTCTCCAAAATCCTAACCTGCATAGCTGCTTTCCTAAAACCAAGTGCCTAATTATTGGATCCTTTAAACCCCTATAAGTACCCTTATAGTACCCTTTAAAGGAACCTTTAGAGAACCCTAATAAAGGCTCCCTATAAGTACCCTTATAGTACCCTTTAAAGGAACCTTTAGAGAACCCTAATAAAGGCTCCCGTGACTTCGAAAACAGGCATGCTCGCACAGTTCAGGCTCACAGACCTGCAGGCGTCCATATGCCTACGATCTGCGTATAAACATATACATATTCAGAACTTGCCAATGAACGGTAGGTGTATATATGTATATTAAAGTCAAAAAGTGAAGCCTCAACCCAAATTAAACCCCAAACCACTCCGCGGCCCGACAGCTTCGGGCAATGCAAGACTTCCCTCCCCAGGTATGCGAACCGGCATATGCCCTGCAGCTGAAATACTGGGCTTTTAAGTAACCAGGGAGAAAAAAGTATAAACGTGTATTTCATAATGGTTCCTTTAAGAAAAAAGTACTAAAGTATGGTACTCCAAAGCCCAGAATACGAAAACCGGTAAAGCAATAACCTGAACCCTGAACCCCTGAATCCCTGAACGCAAGACCCTGTGCCAAGATCCCGAAAACACTTGACATGAAACTTTGAGGCGGATCTAGAGTTTAGGGTTTAGGATCTAGAGTTTAGGGTTTAGGGTTTAGGGGTTTAGGGTTTAGGGTTTAGGGGTTTAGGGTTTCGGGGTTTAGGGTTTAGGGTTTGGGGTTTCGGGGTTAGGGTTGAGCTTTGTCCAACCCGTCCTTCAGAAGGACATACTCAGCGAACAATCTGCCATCACCGCGTTTTGACGTATTTCCGCACCCAATAAGCCCCGGCCTTTATGTAGGCCCAGAGTTCTTTCGGGATCCATTTGCCATCTCCTCAAAGTTTTGGGAGGTGCTTGACGGGTCAGAGCAAGTGGACTTTTACTGCTGGATGTAACAATGCATGATTGCCAATGCCACTACGGTTGCTTGCTGTCATACTTATGCAATAACTGCACCCAAGCAAAAACTTCTTCTAGGTATTTAGGCTCCTAAAGTAGCTCTCGTTTCGGCGTGAATCAGATTAGTAACGCCTTGGGCAAGGACGGCAGGGGATCTACATTCACACGATCCTAGGTAATTGTAGGGCTTAGGGTTTTGAGTTCCCGAATCATAGAGCTAATCTTTCGGGTCCCTGATCTGAGCTAAAGAGCCCAGTCTGTTTTAGTTACTTACTAGACTGATGATGCAAAGGAATACTAGACGTATAGCAAAGAATCCTAAGGAATCATACGTACTGGTAATGCTTCAGACTTCGGTGTTAAGGCTTAGGTTTGCCGCTTTGGGGTTTCAGAGTTTCAGACAGGAAAGCTTCAGCTCCGGGGATTTCGGGTTTATGGCTTCATAGGCTTGAGAATTTAGTGTTGGGTTCAGGTTTGAATGAATTATACGGTTTCTTGATGTTTTTTTGTTGCTGGCGGGATTCGGCTTTTTGCGTTCACTATACCTTACAAAGACATTTTGTGGATCCCTCCATGGCATTCTTGATGTTCATGTGTTCAGTGTGAAGGTCCTCAACCCAACTGCAAACCCTATACCCTAAACTCTATGAACCTTATAGATGCTCTGCGCCGTAGTAGCGGTAGACTTCTCCCGAAAGCTTCTCGCGGCGGTAGACGAAGGGAACGCCTCGCTTGGCAGCAGAGCAATCTAGGCTACAGTTCAGGGCTTAGGGGCTTAGGGTGGAAGTTCGAAACCCAGCTATCATTTATCCCCTGAGCCCTAAACCCCAAACCCTATTTGGTAGCATCCGTCAATATGAAGACCCTTGCAAAGGACTCCGAGTTCAAAAAACTCTCAAAACCCCACCTCTCTCTTGTGGCCCGAAAACCCCAACTATGATTGATGATATAAATCCTAGGGTTCCTTTATATGGCTCCCTTTACGGAGTTCCTTTAAGGGATCTATAGGGGGTTTAGGTTTAGGGTTTAGGGATATAAACCCTACATTACCCATAAGAAGGAATATACCATAATTCCCATAGTCTAGCGTCATTAAGGTAACGCACGATTTATATCACGAACCATAGTACTTCGCCCGGACTCCTCTGCATGAGCTATGTTGACGGGTCTCAGACTAGGCGAGGCTTACAGCTTAGGGTTGGGTTGGCTTCGGGTTTACCTAACCCACCCCCCAAAAGTGTAAAATCATGGCCCAACACCTGTACCTAGACCCCCCAACTACCCTCTAATATACGCCAAATACCTACTATTAAGGGCCATTAGGGCTCCTTTAAAGGGCCATTGGGGGGTCCTGGTAGAAGGCCTTTATTCTGCATACTCTTGGGGTCCAGATAGGGTTGATGCAACGTGATTTCTGACTTGGGAATGCAACAAGCTTTGGGTCAGTAGTAAGGTCAGGGTGTTTTTTTTTTTGTTGCGCTCCGTTGGGCGCCTCGGCGGGGCC
>BGNK01004981.1:11138-45651 GCA_003297005.1 Symbiodinium sp. clade A Y106 | reverse complement strand
CGCACCCGCACCCGCACCCGCACCCGCACGCCCACGCGCACGCGCGCGCCACGCGCACGCACACGCACGCACACGCACACGCACATGCACCCGCACACGCACACGCTCTCAACCTCTCTCTCTCTCTCTCGCTTCACATATGTATGTGTATATACTGTATCTATGTGTATCGTTATATGTCCATACAGTACATAGAGTTCTACATACATATCAGCCCTAAACCCTAAACCACAAATCCTAAACCCCTGCAATCTAGGTGGCTTGGCCGCACCTCGCGGCAGCCCACCGCGAGAAGCGTCTGAAGCCGATCATTCGGCTCCAGGCGCCTTGGGTTTTTGGGGTTCTGGGTTTTAGGGGTTTGGGGTGTAGGGGGTTTGGGGTTTTTGGGGTTTAGGGTTTTAGGAGTTCGGGGTTTAGGGTTTGGCGTTTTTGGGGTTCGGGGCTTTTGGGGTTTAAACAAATACAATAATAAGGATAATATTGGTAGCATTATCTGCATGTTATTAACAATAATACCGACAATCATAAGAATATGAACAATAAGAATTAACAGTACCATAATATTTATACTCTACTACTGCTACCCCTCCTCCTCCCTCTGCTAGCACTACGAATAATCATAATCATATTACTATGACTAGTAGTATTCAGAATAACATAAAGACAAGAAAACAGAAGTACTCATAAGAAAAAATCACAATATAGCAATAACAACAATAATAGTACGAATACTATCAAGAGCAGATAAGCCTGGGAGCAAGATTTGCCAGGATGCCACACCCAATAAGCCTCGCAGGGTGCGAGACGTGTCCCACGCAACAAGCCTCATGGGGAGCAAGATTTGTGAGTGTCGTGTCCAAGAGCTCCATTAAGCCCTTATAGCACACTTGTAAACCCTGTGAGCTCCCCAAAAAGCAGCATAAAACCCCAAATTCCGGCAGATTCCGACAGCGCCCCCGAGCCACGAGCTGCCGAGCCCTCGGGCGCGTCGCCGGCGAAGGAAGGCAGCGTCCGGAACAGCCCGGGGCTGAGACCGGGTTTAGGGTTTAGGGTTTAGGGGCTCCGAAGGTCGTGGAATGGAGGTTTTACGGTGTAGGGTTTGGGGATTAGGGACTCGGGGTGTGTATGAGGTTCAGGGTTAGGGGTTTAAGGTTTGGGGTGTTCGGGATTAGGGTTTGGGGCTTGTGGGGTTCGGGGGTTCAGGGCGTAGGCCTTGGGGCTTGTCGTGTTTGGGGTTTCGGGGGTTGTAGATACCCGTGTTTGGCGTCTAGGGCTCAGGGGCCCGCAACCTTGAGCCCGAAGACCTAAGTCTTGTGGTTCTCGGTGAAAGCTCAGGACTGATGAAACTTGTTTCGCTTCCGTGTCAGGTTGTCGGATTCGTTTCAGCTTCCGGCGGCTCTTGACCGAGCTTTACATCTTTGCGCATCTGCTCTGTTCCGCACCATGAGTCCAAGCCTTTGGATGTATGATTTCCGGGTTGGTCTTCGGTTTTGGCTTAGAGTCCAGGATTTTGGGTTGAGTTCTTGGGTTTGGGCAGACCCTGAACATCCACACCTGCAGGCGAGGCCCGCGAGCGCAGCCGCAGCTGCGATGCGCGCAGCCCCGCCGGGGATGTGCGCAGCCCCAGTCCGCGCAGCCACAGCCGGCCGCGAGGGCGGGATAGTCACGAGGCGCCGCTGGTGGAGCAGCCCCGTACCCGAAGCCCTAAACCGTAAACCTCACGTGCAGCTGCTTAAGGCATCTCTGCTGCCTCGGGAAAATGTTGCGTGTTGCTTGACAGAGCATTTGCCCTAGCAAGCCTGTCACCAAAATAGATCGCGCCTCATGTGTGCTTACATGGAGCTACGATAGAAGCCTGAACCCATTACTTATTTCTTACCATAAAGACTCTCACCTGTATTAGCTGGTTTTGGTGTTGCACCTCTGGACATCCAGCCGCAAAGCAAGGTCCGGCGATCACCAGGCGGGCAGCCGCCAGCAACTGGGCCCTGGGAAACTTACAGCAAGTCCCTCACATCCCAAAGCAGCCAAAACCCTTTATATGGTTTAGGGTTTAGGGGTTTAGGTTTCAGGGCTTAGGGTTTAGGGACTACCCCGTCTAATAGACCTTTATGAAGCCCGCTCAAGGCCTCAGAAAACCGTGTAAAGTCCTCATGAAGCTGAAGATCCTTCGTGAGAGCCGAGCCCCTTTGAAGCCTTTTTTAGCCCCTTTGAAGGGTGTCTTTTGCCCCCTTAAAGCCCCCCTTAAAGCCCAGGCAAGGCATTCCCCGACTCGTCGCTCTCCTAGAGCTTCGCCTAAGAGACCCTCGCCACCCAGACGACGGTCGGCGCCCAAAAAGCGTTTTTTTTTTTTTTGGGGGGGGGGGTTTGGGTTGGTGTTTCGGGTCTAGGGTGTAGGGTTGGAAGGCCGCAACACCCGAGTTTCTAGGTTTAGGGGTGGTTTTCTTGAAGCATATAATACCCAGACGCAGGATACGGAGAGCATGGGAGAAGGAGACTCGTTCAACAAGACACACACACAACAAGTTTGATGGTGTTTACATGTCTGCCTACTAACAAATAGAAATGGTTAAATCTATAGATATGTAGATGAATGAACCTCGTACATATATCTTTGTATGCACAAAAAGATAAACAGAGTAAGCAACAACACAGAGAAAGAATCACCTGAGTTCATAATTATGTAAGTTATTCCCCATAAGCAAGTAAACTTAAGTGAATGACATGTAGACAGACAGACAGACAGACAGACGGACGGATGGACAGGCGGTCAGTCAGTCAGACGGACTGACAGACAGATATACATGCTATAAGTACCCAACGCGCTTGTATACATCTATATTCAGCTAGCGAGCTAACTAGATACATAAGAACAAAAACACAAATCCTTGCACGTTTGAATGTTCATCTTGGTTTAGTCCTATCGTTTGGCTTATTTCGATAGGTATACTTGTAGAGAGATGCAGACACATGGGAATATAACTCTGCAGCCACGCCGTGCCCTGTCTGTTCGCGACAAAACGCCAGGGAGCCTTGCAAAGAGGAGCCGCGGCGCTCGGGGCGAGGTGTCTAGCCCGGGATTGGGCTAGGTGCAAGTTAATGCAAGGAATTTCCGATACAATAGTTTTACAATATTTATATCCCTATTGTGGTAATTTGCGATGCATTCCCGGAGAAGGATGAAGTAGGGCAACAAGGCAGCTCAGGTTGGGAGTGAGTGTGTAAGCTTGACGTGGTTCGATGGCTACGCATGAAACAGCGCAAGACCGTTACTGTCACTGTTACTGTTGTAAGCATACCTGTTGTTACGAGAGTGCTTTCTGTGATGGGCTGGACCCGACGGGTTTTCGGTCAAGCAGCGGCCACAGGAGAAGCTCAGCAGTAACACACACATCAAGAAGCACCTGAAGCTCAAATGGGAGTTTCCGAAAATAGGGGACCCGAACATAGCACCCTAAATAGCAGGATCCTTATTATAAGGACCCCAAAATAAGGTACCCCCCAATTCTCGGAAACTCCCTTAAATCCCAGACCCTCCATTCCTGAACCCGAGCCGGATTTCGGGCTCCAGGACTCGTCCACGATCCGGATCGTTTTCGTTAAGGTTTTTTGGGTATACCCATAGGCTCCATAGTAGTTCCTTTTTGGGATTACCTTATAGGGTTCTAAATATGAACACCAAAAAAGGAACTACTATGGAGCCTCTAGGTAGGATCTGGAGGTTTAAATGTGTATGGGTTGGGCTAGGGTCTAGGGTTGTTTTGGAGTTTTAGAGGTTGGGGGGTGCGGGATGTCGGAGTTTAGGGGGTAAGGGTCTGAGGCTTATGCTTTTGGGCAGGGGGCAAGACTAAGAATGCGTTTCGTTTCTGCTGGCACGGATTCCATGTAGGGCAGCGCAAGCCCCCCTCAAATTCCCAGCCCGGAGCCGTCACCGAGTCTCAATCGGAGGCTCATGTAGACTACCAAAGTCACACTGGTAGCATAGTGTCCTACCCAAAGCGTTCTTTCACCGTGTAAGCCCCTTGCAGCCCCGGTAATTGCAGAAATTACTTGTTTTATATCTCTAGACAGCTTCATGTTTCAACGCGATATTGTACTGTCAGCAACCCTCATAGAGCGTTCTGAGGCCTCATTGAACAGAGCCTAAACATGTCGTATAAACCCACATCACCCGAAGTACAGAAACGTTCATAAAGCCCTAATTGTTCAATTCCTAAAGCTTACTTAGAGCCAAAAACCTCAACTCCAAGCCTTAAAACCTGAAACCCCAAACCCTAAACCATTTAAATCTGAGACCCAAAACCTTACACCCTCAAAACAGAAACCCAGAACCCTAAACCCAGAACCCTGAGACCCCCAGCCCTAAACCCTTAAAACTGAAGCCCTAAACCCCCCACCCTATGGAAGCCACTGCAGGCACCTCGCGGCGGCATGCGCGCCGAGCGCGAAGCCCCCGGCGGCCGCGGCGCCCGGCTAGGAGGGTTTAGGGTTTAGGGAGGATGTGGTAGTTTCCGAAACTTAGGGGTACCTTATTCGGGGGTCCTTATAAGGATCCTACTATTTCGGGTGCTATATTAGGGTCCCTTGTTTTCGGAAATCCCCCATGTGAAGCTTACTCTCAGGGTCTCGGGTTCAGAGTCCAGGGTTTAGGGTTTAGGGGTGTAGGGTTCAGCCTTAGGGTTTGGGGGCTTAGGGTTTAGGGTTTAGGGTTGAGGGACTTGGGCTCTTCAAGCCCTTTAGACCCTAACTCCAACACCCTCCAAGCCTTGCGTGCAAAACCCACGACCCCCTCAAGAACCCTCTAAGCCGGAACACTGAGACCCTAAACTTTGGAATTTTTTCCGAGCTCTCTGAGCCTAAAGCGAGATGTCCCTTAATGGGGGTTCCTATAAAGTAGCCTTAGTAGTATAGGGCCCCAAATTAGGGGATCTACTTTCTAGATCCTCCCGGGGGTCTGGGTGCCGAACCCTCAGGTCCTTCAAGGAACCTTGTCAGGAGCCGGTTCCTTCAAGGAGCCTCTAAAGGCACCGAAGCGTTAAGGGTACCCTTAACAGGGATCCCTTAAAGAAGGGTTCCCTTAAAGGATCCCTTAAAGGAACCCCTAAGCCAGGGAAGTCCATAGGAGAAGCGACCGGGGCCGCAGCCGAAGCCGGCGGCCGGCAAAGCCCAAGCGCTCACCGAAGGCCGGAAGCTGCGTGGATGTAGGTGTTCCTTTAAGGCTTCCTTCAAGGAAGGGTTCCTTTTAGGGTTCCTTTTAGGGTGCCTTTAAGGGTTCTAAGGGTTCCTTTAAGCAAGGGTTCCTTTAAGGGTTCCTTTTAGAATTCGTTTAAGGGTGCCTTTAAGGGTTCCTTTTAGGGTGCTTTTAAGGGTTCCTTATTTAAGGGTTCCTTTTAGGATGCCTTTAAGGGCCTAGGGTATTGGATTAGGGGTTCCTTTTAGGATGCCTTTAAGGGCTTAGGGTTTCGGGCTTAGGGTTCAAGAGTTCCTTTCAGCGTCCCTTCAAAGGTTCCGTGTTTAAGGGTTCTCTGGAGGAGCCGGTTCCTTTGCTTTGCACTTAAACTTATTTCAGACATTAACTAGGCTGCTTTTGCCAATTTACCATACTTTCTCAGCTCCATGATCCTTTTATCTTCTTGGCTGCAAACTCAACTTTTCAACTTTTGGAGTTCTTATAAGGTAGTCGATTCTGACAGTTTCAACTTGTTTCAACTTTTATTTCCTTGCGTTTTGGGCCAGTGAGTTATAAGCAAGTCCTACACCCTAAAGTGCGAGGAGCTGGGTCCGGATTTAGGGTCGGGAGTTCAAGGGTAGTTCTCTAGATTAGGTAGGGTCCTTTCGTATGGCTGCCGGACTATTATTGGGAGCTAGGAAAACGGACCCTAATTTAGGGAACTACCCACATGTTGCCCTGAGCCCTCACCCTAGAAGCCCAAAGCCCTACTGAAGGGACTTCGGCTTCAAGGTTTAAGGGTCGAAATCGAATAAGCACAATAAGTATAATATTCGTAAAGCTATTCATAATAGCAACGGTAGTATTAACAATAAGGTGTCGACTGAGCTCGATTCCGATCCTCGATCTTTCCAGTTGGATTTCCAGGGATGTAGTTCGAGATTGAGGCTTTGGAGACTGTAGCGACGTGAGGATACGGTTTAGGTTGCGCGAGGTAGTGCATAGGCCTGAGATGCCAGGAGCCTCGAGCCATACAGTTTGCATATCACATTAAACCCTGAGCCCTAAATCCTGAACCCCAAACCCTATAAGTGCCAGCTTACCTGCAATCGCTACACGCGCTCACGGGCTACAGACATTAATCGACAAGCTCGTTGTTAAATGTAGCCTATTAGTCTATAAGCTACTGCCATAAATCGTAGACTACCTCATGCCTGCGAGCTACCGCCCCCTAAACCCCTAAACCCTCTACTGCACCGTAAACCCTAAACCCTCTACTGAACCCTAAACCCTAAGCCCTCTACTGCACCCTAACCCTAAACCCCGAACCCTAAACCCTCAAACCCCTAAACCCTAAACCCCGAAGCCCTAAACCCTCTACTGCGCCTTCAAACGGGTTGCTTCAAACCGTACCCAGCGAGCCCAATACCCCTTAATTAAGGAACATAGCTTAAATCAGAATATGAATACCCTTATTATTTATGGTATATTTACCTTAAATCATAATATGAATCCCCCCTTTTTTTTAAAGGTATCTTCCTTAATTAAGGTGTATCGGGCTCTCTCGGTATCCAAAGCCCAGACGCCCCGAGCCTCAGACTCGACCCTGATCTGAACAAGCCTTCAAGGTTTAGAGTTTAGAGTTTAGTGTCTAGGGTTTAAGGTTAAGGGTTTGGGGTTTAGGGTTTAGAGTTCAGGGTTTGGGGTTTAGGGTTTAGAGTTCAGGGTTTAGGGTTTGGGGTTTAGGGTTTAGGGTTTAGAGTTTAGTGCCTAGGGTTAGGGTTAAGGGTTTTAGAGTTCAGGGTTTAGGATTTGGGGTTTAGGATCCTTTAAGGGCTCCCTTGAGGGATCTATAAGGGTTCCTTCAAGGGGGTTTAGGGCGTTTGGCCTACTTTTTTGTAGGGTCCCTAGAAATTCCCTATTAAGCTTTATAACAAAAACCTACAAAAAGTAGGGTTTGGTGGGTTCAGGTAGGGTTTAGGGCGTTTGGCCCGTTCAGGGGCTGCGGCTGCGCTCGGCTCACCCACACCGGAGCCCGCACGCGAAGCGCGGGTTTGGGCATGGGATCGAGGGGTTGAGAGTCGGGTTCCCTTTAAAAGGGGTCTCCATTAGCATCGGTTTTTTTGGTTGAGAGTCTAGGAGTTTCGTCAGTGTAGCATCGGGTTTAGGGTTTAGGGTACCATAGGGGCCTAAATAATTGCCTAAATAATTGCCAATAATCTGCCAATACTATTGTGGGGGGGTTCCTTATTATACTTGTAGTATAATGGGCCCCAAAGCCTTATTCTAATTTTCAAGGCCCCTACATTAGTGAACATGATAAGTAGTCACAGTGTCCCCTGAAGATTCTGCTGGGATGTTGGAGTTTGGTTTTTGTGTTGGGTAAGGGCTATAGGGTAAGGATTCCAGCACTAGGGCCGATTTGGGGCTTAGTGTTGTCATTCGGGGCTTTCAAGTTACAAGAACTTTAGGAAATGTGCAGGTTTGATGAAACAAGCAGGACGCTCGATCACCCTTCAATTCTTTTCCTTCAGACAGACAAGCTTGTGGAGCCCCGTCATCGCATTGCTGCACTCCCCAGTACGTCCAAGTGCCGTCAGCGGCTGTCAGCGCTTGCGACGGTTGGCTACCTTCAGCGAATGCAACTCGTCGCAGATGACGGGTTCAAACCTGCTACCCTCGGCTGGCTGATTACAGATCAGCTCTGCGCCAAGGAGGTGCAGTCCAGGTGGTTACACACGTGCGAGCTGACGCCGGAACCGGCTAGTAGGCCGTAGGCCAGGTAGGGATTCTAGAGCAATGATGCTACCAGGCAGATCGAGAGTTGCAGGCTCGCAGCATTCGGGTTTCGAGGTTCCGTGTGATGAGGTCTCCCAGAAGTTTCAGACGGTAGACAGGGTCCGAACATGAACTAGGCCACCCATCCACCTCGTTCTCGACGATAGAATCCTCCAGTACAGTCGGCTTAGGTTTGGAGGGGTTGCGGACCCAGAGAGCCCAATACCCCTTAATTAAGGAATATAGCTTAAATCATAATATGAATAACCCACAACATCCGAAGTCTACATCTCTCTGCCCCCACAGGGAAAAAAAAACTAGGGGCCGCTGGATTAGGGTTGTGGGGTATATGATTACTATATACCTCTATTACACCGAACCCTGAGAATACTATTGGTGGTTACTCTGGCTTCTACATTCCGCCCTAACAGACACCTTGTGCTTGAAGAGCCGACTTTCAGATTGCAAGTCGCCTGTTCTTCAGTTTTTGGGTACCTCATGACCGTGATCTTGTTCTTGAAGCTTTAGGGGCTTGGTACCACGGATGCGGTTTTGGATTTTAGGTGCCTTTTTCCCTAGTTGCAGGCTTACGGGGGAGTGTCATGTGCATGTGGCTATGGTAGCCAGACCTGCTCACGTGCTCGGAGGTTCATGGGTAGTCATAAGTGAGGTTACGAGTCAGCGTAGTATGGGTTATAGCTAGAGTCGTCCTTCTTATAACCCTACTTTTCACTAACCATGAACCTCCAAGTGGAGGCTGTGAACAAGTGCTGTTTCCGTTACTGGTATTCTCTGGGCATCAATAGACCCCCTATCACTACAACCCTAAACCCTGCACCCGAAACCCTAACAGCCGGAAGGGATGACAGGGACAAGACATTGGGTTGGCAAGATTGTGTCCGACCTCTATTTGCATCGCAGATTTCCAACACCATTCCAAGCAGTTCAACACCCAAATGTAGGGGCCTCAATGATCCGTAAATGCTCAGAGTACGCTTTAGGAGTAGTGTATGGTGATATTTAGACTAGGGTTTAGGGCTGTGTTATTGTCGAAGTATCTAGGGTGGATAAGGGGATCTTATTACCAAGTATCCAGACCGCTATACCATGATCGTCCAATCCTTTTAAGGGCTTGCTTTTGGGGTCTTATTACCAAACATCCAGTCTGCTTTTCTTTATCATCAAAGAAAAGCGTTGTGCAACGAGACTCCTTCGAATCACTCCGAAATCCGAAGGTTGCGGGTTTGGGGTTTGATTCGGTTTTAAGCGTTTGCAAGGAGCTATAGGCTGCAATCGGGATTTTATGAGGATAGTGATCTACAAGGCCCTCAACGTATCCCTATGATGCTTGCCAGGTCTACACCTTCGTTCTATTCTGTCTCTGCTTCGGACCTGCCACTGCCCCTGACCTTAAATCCTAAGCCTTCTAACCCCTAATCCCACACCGTAAATCCCGAAGCGCCCAAAACGCCGCACCATAGGACCCTGTAGAACCACTGCAGAACTCCGAAGTCCAAAATGCCTCTGACAGCCGCGACCGGAAGCGGAGCCGAGAGAGACAAGGAGATCCTCCGAAAAAGGCGCCTTTTGGGCGCCCGGGAGGGCATCGGGTATGGGGGTTGAGGATTCTGGGGTTAGGATTCCTTTTTTTTCCCATCCAGAGCCTGTTTCAGGTGCTTATGGAGGTTCTATGAAAGGCTTCTACATTGCCTGCTTTCTTTGGATTTAGGGCTAGTGTAAGGGCTTCTGAATTGTGTACGGGCGAATGTTCTAGATACTATTGTTAATGTTGTCTCACAGGTTTTAGGGTTTGGGCTTAGGCTTCCTGTCGACCGTGGCTGCTTGGATGAAGCGCTGTCCAGGGCCGGAGGATGCTCCGGTTTCGATGTTCCGCGTTGATTTGGGGTTTCAGCCTCGACGGGAAGCTGGGGTTCTCGGCCCGCGCCACAGCCTGGGGCCGAATGCACAAACAGCAGAGTAGAATTCTTGGAAGCTGCTGCTCCATGAACTGTAGAGCTCTTCAAGTCCACCTAAGCTGCGAGAAAACCACGTGCTTGTCCCACTGACCAGCCCTGCGTCGCCAGCATGCGATGAAGGAAGATTCGGTGGAAAAGCACAACAAGTCGCAGATGTTTGATTGCGCGATCGCCGTCTGTTAGAACAAGACGGACGAGATCTACGTGAAGGCAGGAGTCCAGTGCAAGCACCAGTGGACAGTGGAAACACGGTGGCCCGGATTTGGCAGCGGGCATGCAGGAGAAGATGGACAGCAACGGTGGTGCACCACCGCCTCAAGCGGAATGGTGCTTTCCATCGGACAGCATGGAGCTGTCTGCTGTTTCGGGCATGAAGACCATGGCCTTTGAATGCGGGTGGAAGCATTCAACCTATGGATTAGAATGTTTGTTGGGCACCAACGGTGTGGCAATCGCGCACATTTGAGTCTTGAGGATGACAGCGGGAGGGTAGGCCGAGTCAAGGAGCTCTTGAGGAGCAGCAAACGGTTTTGGCGCGGAGCGAGACATGGAGGCCGGCACGGTCGGCAAAAGTTAAAAGGGGTTGAGCAGAATGAACACCATGGGCCGGGATGCACCATAGGGGCTTCTGAGCAAAGAGAGCGTGCGACCCGCTGCGGCCAGAGTTCAAGTGCAAGCACCACAACGGAATGCAAGACCGCATACCGACCTGACGGTCTCAACAGCGGAGCACGGGGCTCGCGAGACAGAAGCCAAAAGAACATGCAACAAGAAAGTGCAGACACCGTCGAATGCACAGCAGTGACCGAATTTCGCCAGTCGGCGTTGGCCCATGGGAGGGCGCATGCGAGGGGCTAGTCCAGACAGACTTTTGGTGATTGTTCATAAGGGCTGCGCGTGCGGAAGATTGCAGGCTTAGACAAGCTTGTTCAGGATGGGTGAGTCGTGGAGTGGTGTGGCATGGCATTGCCAGTGCAAGGCACGACTGTTGTGGGGTATTGACTTGTGGTGGCCCATACAGGGACGCACAATGTATCGTTCCACACTCGCAAGGCTGGATCACATGCAAAAGCCACAGCCGGATCGCGCCCAGTGTACATGACCAGACCATGAACCGGCATTGGCCCCTTCTGACGGGGCTGATGCCTTCAGTTGCGGACATTGTCCGACGTGCTAAGGGTCAAGGGTTAGTGAGCATACAAAGAGATAAGGGTGAGCGTGTGTGCGTGTTTGGAACGACCGCCCCACCCGCCGGCCTTGTCTCCGAAACAGCCCTCCAGGAGCGTAGCTTTGTGTCGCATCACAAGGGGAAAAGCTTCCCTTCCCGACTAGTGGGATGTCTCCTCAAGTGCATGACTCCAACCGAAGCCAGTGGGCCCATGGAGGTTAACGTGGTGCTTTTCCCGGAGCATCGAACTCTTGCCGGATCTCGCCGATGATGCAACTCTGGGGGGACCTTCGACTTTCTTTGGATGGAACGTTTGGGTTCTTGCAATCCCTGGGCGTTGTCCGGTGTCAGGGATGTGGAATGCACCAGATGAAAAAATTTCAGAGAGAACAAGTTCCGACTTCATGAGCAACAGTGACAGCAACGGGACGAAAGGGACCGAGTTAACCGCGTCTGTCCTTTGCTTGCCTGTGCAATGCACATTGCAGACTAGCATCCTTCCTTGAACAAGACAAAGAAAGATTCCAACACCAGCTTGGAGGAATGGTGCAGATTCGCAGACCGCAGCCGCAGCCAGGGGTCAGGGTGCGCCAGCACCAACTTGGACGACTGTTGCGTTTGGTTGGCACTGGTGTGGGAAGCTGGTAACGAAAACCACAGTCGCTTCCGAGCACATCGGTTTTGACATGGTTACCGATCAACCACGCTTCTGGAAAATACCAGAATGCCGAAGACTAGAACCGATTTCGTATGGCGAGATGTGCAGCGGAGCTGAGGTTGCGCCACCTAGTTTGGTTTACTTGTCAGCTGGCAGCGAAGCCGCAGCCTCCTGCAGTGCAGGCTGATTGTGCCAGCCTACACGTGACGTCTGATATTGATCACATCGCGGTTGATATGTCTGCGGTCTGCAGATCAACCTTCCACGGGAAATGGTATGGCGATGTGTACAACAGATCAAACTCAGGGGTCAGTGGGCTGAAAAATCCACCAGTTGGGACGACTTTGGGGTTTGGCGGACACTGGGGTGGGAAGCTGCAGCAGCTTCCACCTACGGCATCAAGACGATGCATAAGACGATGCATGCCTCTGCCAAGGAGCCGGCCACAATTTTCCACGAGCCCAATGCCCAAAAACCGGTGGAGTTCACTGCTAAAGCAGCTGTTACGCTTTGATCCGTGATGGACCATCAGACTAACGGGACATTCGCGTTGCATCGGCATTCCAGGCGCCCAAACTGGACAACGCGATTTCGCCACAGGTGGGTCTTTGCAGAGGGGTGTACTGACAGAGCTGGCATGCGTTAGGATGTTGCTGTGTTTGCTTGGAGCATTACCATTCGGGCACAAAGAAGCATTTCTTTCCAACTGCCAGCTTCGATGCATGCTGAATTGCTTTTGCGACTGACCTATTTCCGCCAGGCACACCGCAGGCGCAGTCGATCGAGACGACCGCGGCCTGCTCAAGGGCCCCGGTGTCCTGGCATCAATGCACGAGCTTCACAAGTTAAAGCAGACAGTCAAAGTCATAGGCTTCAGGGATTCGACCCATGGGCATCGAGCATGATCACAAATGACGGACATAGGTCCCCCAAGAGCAGCACGTTCTACGTTCTAGGAGCGGTGCTGCAGCCCAGGTGATTGTTTATGCAGTTGTGCAGCTGTGCATGATACGCCGAGGTCGCGAAGCCAACCGAGGCGACAAAGATCGCCGCAGCTTGGAATACTGTTTTTCGTTAAGGTTTTGCAACGCGTGCACGGGTTTGTTTTGGAAGTACGTAAGTGCAGTATGACGCAATGACTTTTCGGCCGGTGCTGCTAACTGCAGGCCCCAACCCTCGAAGCGGAATGCCTCACCGCAGCGATCGGCAAAGTCCCCGCCGCGGTCGGCCCGTTCGTGGCTTGCACAGCATTGGGTTTGCCGGCTGTTTCATGCGTTCAGGTGTTCGAGTGCCACCACGGTTTCCGCTTGATGGTCCGACGGTCAGCTCAAGTTTTTCTGATTATTGGTTTCCTGGATTATCTTATGGTTTGGAATGCTTGTAATTAGCTGTCCAAAGGTTCCATGCCTTCATCCGGATATTGGTGCATTTCTTTGATCCAACTCCAACCGCAACAAATCAAAAGAGACGTTAAATGACAAGATTCTTACTTGCAGTGCTGCAGCATGTTTCAGTACAGTAAGTATTTGTCCTTGCGCGCTCGCATACGTGAAACCCTAGGGTCCTGACCTCAAGCAAACCCTAGACCCTGTAGTGCGGCATTGTCTTGAAGCCTTTTTTTCGGTTATGGTCGTGTAGTAAGAGAAGACGGCCAAAAAAAAGTACTCCGCTTTAGCATCTGGGTACAGACGTGCAGCTTGATTCTTGAAGTTCATGGAATGCCCTACTCACCCCCGCACTACCCCCCAAAGTATATCTACAATAGAATCTTGTTAGATGCAGGACTAGTGCAGGAGTAAAGCAGGAATAGGCATGATCCAAAAAGAAGCGCTATTCCAGTACTCTCAGCTTGAAGTGAGCTTCCTGGGAAACTGTTACTCCTTTCTGAGATTCTTATAGCCGTTGCTTAGCACCATTCTGTGGCCCCTTCTGGTGGTGCTGGTAGTGGTGGCGGCGGTGGTGGCTGTGGAGGTGGTGCTGCTGTTGCTGCTGCTGCTGTTGCTGCTGGTATCGTTGTTGTTGTTGCTGCTGCTGTTGTTGCTGGTCGGGGGTGGCTGGCGGGTGGGTTGTAACGGGGCCTCATCTGGGCCTTAGCTTGGACTTCTCCGGGCCTTATCCCTGCCTTTTTCGGGCTTTGTCTGGACCCATCCAGGCCTTGTCTGGGCCCCTATGTGGGCCGTATCCGGGCTTTATCTGGGCCTTGCATAACATTGTCTTAGTGTGATGCCTCAAAATATGCTATTCATTCAGCGACTGCATCGTTGTTAGTCATTGGGCAGGGGAGCGGTGCCTGGGCGAGTGGGCAATCTCATGAAGCCCAAAACCCTAAACCTAAGAACCTTCGAATCTGAGCAACCTTTATCCTAGTTGAGCAACTGAATAAAAATGCATGCGCGCCCTGAGCTCTAAACCCGAAACAACCCGTAAACCCGAAACACTAAACCCTAAAGAATAGAACCAAGACCGGAATCCCTAATCCGCTCTACAGCCCCTTTGTCGCTTCTACGAAACCACTATAAACCACTCGAAAGCACTGGAAAAACCTCCAATGCGCTATCAAACTTGATAAAGCCCTAAACCCTAAACCCTAAAGCCCTAAACCCTAAACCCTAAACCCTGAACCAAGCACTTACGCACTCAAATAGGATAAGCCCCTACAAGCAACCCGGAGGCCATAGATCTCATATACAAAAAGGGTATAGATGCACATAAAGCCCTAAACCCTAAACCCTGTATGTAGATCATCATACAGAAAAGGTATAAATCCACACAGAAAGCCCTATAGATCACCATACAAAGAGTAGAAGCTCACATAAAACCCTAAACCCCAAACTCCAAACTCTAAACCCCCTAAACCCCCTAAACCCCCTAGATCACCATACCAAAGAAGTAGAAATGCACATAAAAACCCCTTAGCGAACCGAGGCCGCTGAAGAGCCGCGGCCCCTCTCCCACGAAAGCTCAGCGATCGGAAGGTCTGGGAGGTTTTTTTTTTTTTTTGGGGGGGGGTTTTGGTTTAGGGTTTAGGGTGTAGAGTTGAGGGATTAGGGTGTAGGGATTAGGGTTTAGGCTTCAGGATGTAGGGTTTAGGGTTTAGGCTTTAGGGCGCAGGTTAGGCTTTAGGGTGTAGGGTTTAGGGTTTATAGGCTCTAGGGTGTAGGGTTTAGGGTCAAAGGCATAGGGTTTATGGTTTAGGCTTTAGGGTGTAGGTTTTAGGGTTTAGAATTATGGGTTTCAAGTCGGTTTAGAAGAGTTCTTAGAGTTTCAAGGGTTTGTACAGGGTCCATAGGAGGTTTAGAGCTTAGCAAGAGCTGTGTCACTTAGTTCATAAGGGTTTATAGGGCTTCTAGGATTGCAGGGCTTTGGATAAGCAAGGCTTTTGGGAGTTCAAGACGTCCAGGAAGTTTGAAAGTGGGTTCGAGCTTTCGATTTTTCAGGGGTTTTGGTTTAGGGTTTAGGGCGTTTAGGGTTTAGGTTTTGGGTTTTGTGTTTTTGGTTTAGAGTTTTGAACTTTCGTGCATGTTTGCACCTTATGTTCCAGTGCAGCCTTGTTTGAAGGGTTGTCGGGCTGAAGGAGCAAATTGAGCCTAAACACTATTCCGATTTATTATGGCCCTTCACCCTGAACCTTAATCCCTAAACCCTAAACCTCTTTTAGATCGAGGGCATCAGGTTTCGTGGGTTTCGGAGTTTGTGTGTTTCGTGCTGTTGTGTCGTCGGTCTTCTGCTGCGGGGTCGGAGTGTCGAGGGAGAGGAGGCCAGGACTTTACAGGCAGGAGGTCCGGGTTTCAGGGTACTATAGGGGCCTAAATAATTACCTGCACGATTTTTTTTTGGGGGGGTTTTCCTTATTATATTTATAGTATAATGGACCCCAAAACCCCAGTCCAATTATTAAGGCCCCTATAGTACCCTAAACCCTAAATGGCGGTTCAGAGGTCAGGGATGGTTAGGGTTCAGGGTTCTAGGGTTCTTGTGACAGAAAGGTTTAGGGTTTTCAGGGCCGTGGGTTTAGGGTAAACCCCAGTCCAATGAGGCTTGGAAGGGTTCATTTTCATTGGTGTTTCTTCAGCTGTAAGCTCAGAAGGGCGAGGTCGCAGCCACAGCCAGCTTCTGTGGGGGGTTGGGGGGTTTAGGGTGGAGGGTTGGGGCCGAAAAGCAAGAGCAAAAGGGGCTATCCTGGGGGGCTCGCTGAACCACGTAGTTTAGGGAACTTTCAATCACAAGTGTGGGGGCTGTGGTGATGATCAAGATCTGCAGTCCCTAAACCGCAGTATTGGTGGAGCAAACTCTCCACAAACCCAGCATCCCCCCATAGCAGGCGAGTCCAGGACGGGCACCCAGGCCAGCCCACAAAAGGCAGGAGCTTGGCAGTGGAATTAGAAGTTTCAATACAGGCTCTATTTAAGGGACCTACAAATGTTTTCTATAAGGCTACGATACAAGGGATCTATAAGGGTTCGTTTATCAGGGTTTGGGGGGTTGGGGTTCAGGTTTTACGGTTTAATGTTTAGGGTTCAGGGTTTGAGTTTAGGGTTTGAGGGCTCGAGGGTGATGAGGGTCTTATCGGGGTTTCTGAAAGCGTTCTAGGTATCTTGTGGGGTTTTGTAACGGCTCTCTCTTTCTCTCTCTCTCTCTTTCTAGTTTCTTGACCTCTCTGTTCAGAAGGAATCTGCATAAGGACTATATACGTCTAGAAGGTTCTGTTTGGGGGCTTCTTACACAACAGAGATCTATTTCTGTGTATCCGGACCCAGCTTACATAACATACCTGGGGAGGTCCTACTTCCTGGACCTAGACGTCTAGTTACCCTAAGGGTCCAAAGGACCCAATAATTAGGTACTTGGGTTTAGGATAGTAGTTATGTAGCTCAATACTCAGGAGAGTATATGATTATTAGGTACTCGGACCCTTAGGGTTATAGGCTGCGCCAGGAGGTCTAGTCCCATTTCGCCCAAATCCTCAGAAGACGCTCAGAGATTCGACAGCCCCGTTGCGACTGTCTACATAGGCCAGGGTTGTTGATAGACGGCAGGAGCCACCATTCTGACACCTCCTCCATACAATACAATACAAGTAGCACTTCCGACCGAAACTCTCGACCCTAATGTAGGGGCCTTATTGATTAGAGTAGGGTTTTGGGGGCTCCTCACTACAATTTTGGGTATAATATAACCCCAAACCCTATTCTAATTATTAGGGCCCCTACGTTGAACCGTATCCTGACAGAGACAGCAATGGCATTACAGCCACCAACAGTTCGCGGTCACAGTCGGAGTCACATCAGAAGGAAGGACGCTTGCTCCAATCAAAGGCATGTTCCGCAATCACCGGGGCCCTCCGCATTATCGCCATTATTACCGTTGCTTTTCTTAGTCTTATGCTTCTCATGCAGGCGCTGCCCACCCCCACGCCGGCACATCCGACCCAGCCTGCTTCGCAGTCGCTTGGCGCAATCGGTATTTCCGCTCCCTATGCAAGCACTTGTTCTGATGTAGGGTTTAGGGTCTTCCCTTCAAGGCTACAGGGACGAGGCTAAAAGGACGATGAACTTAACTTTGGAGCCACCCCGATTGCAAGCTGCAGGACTGCTAAGTTCATCCCCAGCAGGCCGTGTGCTCTAATCTGTGGGCAAGCCTGGACCCTAACAAAAATGCATGTCAAATTACACACCAAGGATAGCCCTGCAGAAAGAGGAATCGCAGCCGCCTCCATCAAAGGGAGCCGCTGTAAAGGACGACTTTGCAACAGTTCCCAAGGAGAAGGTGTCGAAGGCTCCCCCTTGCTGTTCAATCCACTTGCAAGTCCACTCCAGAATCCTGCCTGATGTTTTGCATGCAAGATTCAAGTTGCTCTGCATGTCGACTCCTGGGTAATTTCCACCGTTCCTTCTGTGGCAACGGTGACGGCATGTTTGGAGCACGTGGCAGTCAACGTCTTGTGAACTCGAGAGGCTGCAGGGGCCGAAGAAGACGAGCCTCTCGGCAAAAGGGTTGGGTTTAGGATGTGGGGCTAGGGTTTACGATTTGGGTTTAGCGTTTTGGGTTTGGGGTATGGAGTTCGGGTCAGACGACGCGCTTCTGCTAATCTGTCGAACGGGGGGGATGATGCTGGGCGGTCCAGAGGAGGCTCATTCGTCGCGGAAGGAGAGACTTCAAAACTCCACACAATGTACAGCAAATATATATATATATAATTATATAATATATAAATGTGTTTATATAATATATGAACAAATATTTTTGCTTCTATCGTGGTGGGGAAGACGGGGTTCGAGCGAGCACCCAAGCGCACTCGGGAGCTCGGCGATTGTCAACGCAACATTCATCTGGCTCGTTACGGTTTAGGGTTAGGGCTGCCTGTGTGTAGCCACACCAAGAAATGCACGTACCGCGGATACCGATATAGTCGGAACGATATTGCCACGCGGGGCAACGAAAGGAGCATGATCGTTACGACGGCCGCACGATGCGAGGCCGTTAGCCGCTAAAGTTTAAAGCCAGCCAAGAGCCAAGGAATGTTACGATCGCGATTACGATTGCGACAGGACGAGACGTCACTCGCGGAGCAGCGCCGGAGCCGTCGTGAAATCGGACGTTTCTGAAGGGACAGGTTCGCGGCTACGGCGCCACTGCCATGAACCCTAAACCCTAAACCTTAAAATATCCTTAGCGGCCCTGAACTACAGTAGAAGCCCAAAAGTTGGAAACCCAGTAGCCTCAATCCTTAAGAGTAATGTATAGGTAATCCCGGCACTATTTGGCCTTAATCCGGTTTCCAACTTTATGGGGCTTACTGTAGAAGCCCCAAGCCCTAAAACCTGCCGGTAGCCTCTTTAGGATCTCTATAGCGACCTTACAGGAGACCCCGTGAATAAAAAAACTAACGCCCAACATTTTCTTCTATAGAATCCTTTAGGAGTCCTTTTCCAGAACCTACAAACACAGCCGATAGAATGGGGTCGGACAGCTTGGCCATACTTGCTCATTATATAGTCCTTGCTTTTCCAGTATAATGCCCCACACACAACCCTAAATCCTAAACCTACACCTTCTTTTGCATACGGAACATTTGTTTTATAAAGCAGGTACGAATATGAGTCGACGTCCAGCAGCTCCCTTGCCAGGCAGGTTTTGGGTTCAGAGGTTGGGGTTTCTGGTTTAGGGGTTAGGGTTTCTGGTTTAGGGGTTTAGGGTATCTGGTGTTTAGGGTTCAGGAGGTTCTGCTTGACGGCGGGGGAGGGCGGTTGATGTTTCGATTTATTTCTGGTTTGATTCGTTCTTTGATTTTTTAAAGGTCTGCTTTATGCGCGCGTGTTGATGTTTTTGTTGGTGGAAGGTGCTGAGCTTTACCCCGAGCTTCGTTTCGGTCTTCAGTGTTGTCGTCGGGTGCATGGAGTTTTGTTTGTGAGGGTTTTGGGAGTCATATACCACCACCCACTGCCCCGAATGTCGGGTTTACTACAGGGGCCCTTAGGGGGGTAGGGGGGAGGGGGGTGGGGGGCTAGACTTCCCTAAATAGGCCTTACTAGGTCCTTCTTATGGGCATTAAGGTCCCCTACCCACCGAAGGCTCCCTATGAGCGGCCTGGAGCTCTCTCTTCAAACGTCTCCTTCGACCTGGATCAGCGCAGAAGCGTAGGTATCGGGGCCCAAAGCCTGAACCCTATGTAATCCTTAGAATAGCCCTGAAGTGCTTTACACCTCAAACTCAGATCGCGCCTTAGCAATCCCTCAAAAAATCCTGAACCCTGTCTGAACCCTGAACCCTGAACCCCAAACCCCCTGAACCCTAAACCTTAGAACTAAAAACCCAAGCCCTAAACCCTAAACCCTAAAGCCTAAACCCTCAACCCTCAACCCTAACCCTGCGACCTCCAGGCGGTCCAAGCAGAAGAAGGAGGACCGCCGACCACATGGACCGAGGGCCGACGCAGCTGAGTCCAAAGCGATATTTGGGTACGGCTGATGATATAAATCCTAGGGTTCCTTTAAAGGGGTCTATAAGGGTACCGTTTAAGGGGTTCCTTTAAGGATCTACAGGGTTTTAGGGTTTAGGGTTGAATATATAAATCCTGCATTACCTTAAGGACCCTAAACTATGGAAATAATGGTATATTCCTTATTATTGGTAATGCAGGATTTATATCATCAACCGTAATTCTCCAAATCAGTGCCCTGTTATGATACTCATACTAATAACAATACTACTACTCATACTACGACGACGACGACTACTACTACTACGACGACGACTACTACTACGACTACTACTACGAACGACGACTACTACTAATAATGGTAACAACAAGAGTAATAAACAATCATAAGAATGACAATGCAAATAAGAGGAAGAATATATTGATAATACTGTTAATAATGATACGATGATGATAATAATGGTAATAATGGTAATGTTGACAATCATTATAATCATGATAACAATGATAATGATGATAATAATGATAATAATGATAGTAAATGCTTAATTTCCCATGCTTGTAATACTGGAACTAGCCATGTCGTGGTTTCGATCCCTAACCCTTAACCCTAAACCCTAAACAAGTAACCGTAAACCCGAAAGCCTACCCACTCCAAGCCCTAACCGTTGTGACCCCTGAAAGGCCAGCCTGAGCCAGATTCACCCTAAACCTAACTTTATGCCTCAGCTGTCATGGTTTAGGTTTTAAGGTTTAGGGTTCATCTCTTGGTAGCTTGGCGTCTTGGGTGCCAGAACCTGCGATTGCATCGCGCACAGGCAGGCGCACAGCAACCCAAGAAAGAAAGATATGAAGAAAGAAACAAAAAAGAAATAACGAAAGACAGAAAAATCAAGAAAGACACAAACGAGCAAGCAAGCAAGCACACACACAAACCCAACAACCAACCAAATGAGCAAGCAAGCAAAGAACCAACCAAACAAACATACAAACTCACAAACAAACAAGCAAGTACATACACACACACACACACACGCGCGCGCACAAACAAGCAAATACGCAAACAACCAAACGAACGAACAAACAAGCAATCACACACACACACAATGGGGAAGACAAGCCTCAAGTAAAGAGTTTTTCTGGTAGAAGGCTCAGAGATTGGAGTTTCGTTTATTTGGAGAGTTATTTCAAACTTGAAACCTCAAACGTCCTACTGTTTGGGTCGTGGTCGAGTGTTCTTCCAGCTGGCACGCGGGCGGAGTGTAGAGACCTGAGTAATAGTGTGCCCTCGTAGTCGCCATCCAACTATACAATGAAGCATCCGATCCCTTGCTGAATTTTCTGTAATGGTATTCCCTAGGGCTCCTTACTACAATTCTAGCATAGAGACCCGCAACATAGCAGTTCAGCTAAGGCCTCCGCATTCGACCCTAGACCCTCCACCTTAATGGGCGCCAAACCCCACTCCCGTTATGGAGGCCCCTGAACCGTGCTGTAACCAACATCATTTCCTATACTATTTTGGGGGTTCCTTATTATAAGTATAGTATACTATCACCCAAAACCCTGCTCTAATTATTAAGTCCCCCTATATTAAACCCTTATAGGAGCCCTTATAGACCCCTTTAAAGGGAACCCTATTCTGGTTATTAGGGCCCCTATATCATAGTACCCTTATAGTAACCCTCATAGTAACCTTGATAGACCCCTTTAAAGGAACCCTCAAAGGGAGCCCTATTGTAATTATAAAGGCTCCTGTATTATAGAACCCGATTATAGATCCCTTATACCTTATAGACCCCTTTAAAGGAGCCCTTTAAAGGGAGCCCTATTCTACTTATTAAGGCACCACAAAGTAATCCCTTGCATCCAAGGAAAGCTGGCCATACCTTCAAACGGCGGCCGGGATCCTAGCTGTGAGTCAAGGGTGGTAGGGGGAGGGGGGTAGGGAGTAGGGTTCCTTTATGGGATCTACAAGGGTACTATAAGGGTACTACAAGGGTTTGGGTTTTAGGGTTTAGGGGGAATGGGGTAGGGGACTATACTTCCTTAAATAGGCCTTATGAAGTCCTTATTATGGGCATTAAGGCCCCCTACAAGTACCTGTGAGTCAGTCATCTGCTTGGTTCCTAGTAGGGAATGGGCATTTAGGGATTTAGGGTTTAGGGTTTAGGGAATGGATCTCTACATAGGAGTCCCTATATAATCCCCAATAATAGTCTCCATAACCAATTTTCCCCTTTTCCCTATTCAGAACCAGAGAGTCTTTGGGATCACTTACGGGAGTTTAGGGTTGGGTTTAGGGTTTGAGTGTTTAGGATCATGGGGGAGTTTGGGACCAATGTAGAGGCCTAGATTACCACTACTATGTGGGAGTTTCCGAAAATTAGGGGTACCTTGCTTGGGGGCCTTATAATAAGGATCCTACTATTTAGGGTACTATATTAGGGTCCCCTAATTTTCGGAAACTCCCATGTTGGGGTTCCGAATTGTAAGCAGAGTATTATTTGCACTCAAACCCTGTTCTCATGACTTGGGCCCCTACATTTAGGAGTTCGGCGAGTTTAGGGTTAGAGAGCCCAATACCCCTTAATTACGGAATATAGCTTAACTCATAATAGGAATCCCCTATTAATTTAAGGGGTTTAGCATCACTTGGCGTGTTTTTTGCCTTGGGCGTCTCGCCGCTTTGAGTTACCCAGGGCCCCTTGATCTTGCTCACCTATGTGGGGTTTAGTGTTCAAGGGCATGGGGTTTAGGGTTTAAGGGTTTAGGGTTTAGGGTTTGGGGCACTAACAGCCGGAAAAGCCATGCACCTTGGACCCTGCTTGTTCTATGCCCCCTGCCGACTTGCCCCAACGTTGCGGCATAGTTATTGGCAGGTTTGGTGTTGCGGGTTTTAGGTCACCCTCAAACCATGTTGAGGTCCTGGAGAAGATACATTTTCATTCTAGTTGTGCTTGTATTTAAGTTGCATTTACATTTATCATTGTTGTTTGTTGTTTTGTTGATTTTTTTTTGGTTGTTGCTTGTTGTTCTTTTTCTTTTAACGTGCGCAGTTTGTAGTTTTTGATGAGTCATTCTCAAAATCACTCTTGTTCTGATTGTTCTAACTAATATCATCATTTCTTTTCTTCTTGTTTTTGTTGTTGCATTGTGCCGAAGACCCAACCCGACTGCCCTAAACGGTGAACAAAATCTTCAAACATGATTCTCTAATACTCTATCACCTTAAGATCGAAAAACGACGATGTCACTACACCCTTAACCTTGGTACCCCAAAATTCCTGAGCAGTGCTACACCACCATGCCAACTTTGAGCATTTTTGCTTTTTCTTCTTGCCTTGATGCCTTGAACCTCTATTACTCCAACGGCCTGCCGAACTGCACACAGAGGCCAGAGAGGCAGGGGTATTCAGACTACAGGGTGCTCTAAAGATCGGGACTTAGCAAGTACTGTTCTGACTAGGGTGGCTAAACTTACAACCATGTCTGACATTTCTCCAGGCCTTTAGGTAGGGGAAGGATCGAGGAGGCGGTGGGAGAAAGAAGGAAATTACCACGCAAAACCGAGGCTGCAGTCGCACCTTTGGTGGCCGCGGCGATGACTTCTTCCATGGCCCCATCGTTCCTTGAGTCAACTAGACCTCAAGGCTTTGGGCCCTTAGGCCTCTGGCCCTTCCCTTTGGGGTTGCTGGGTATAGGGCGTTGGGTTCCTTTTTAAAGGGGTCTATAAGGGTTACTAAAAGGGATCTATTGGGGTACTATAACGATGTAGGAACCTGATTAAGAAACCCTGGGCTTATAACCCCAAAATCCTAGGATGCATAAAAGGAACCCGAATAAATTCCTACATTATAGGGCGTTTGGGTGGGTACTCTGGTATTGAGATTCAGTGGAAATTGATGGGAGGTTTCGGGTGGAGCGGCTGTGAGTTTTGGATTTTATTTCTGTCAGCCCTGAGAAGGATGGACGTTTCTGTTGGTTTGGGGTTTCGTGCTTTAGGGTTTAGGGTTTTTGGGTTTAAGTTTAGGGATCTTAGGGTTTAGGGTTCAGGGTTTCTGGTTTCGGGCGTTAAGAATTAGGGATGTTTGTTTTTTTTTAACACCTGGCAGTTCAATTGTCATGGGCTGCCTTGCCAGTTGTCCAGCACTTAACCCAGTGGTGCATAGTCATTGAACCAAAAATCAGCCACCAGGAACCATCAATTGAACTCGCTCGATGATTTCCCTCACATCAGACTCTATCTTTGATCAGATAGCACGAAGCGTTTCGTTTCGTAGTTGTTTGAATTCTTGAACAGTCTTTTTCATATATCTTCCTGTTCGCAATGTATATGACGTATATGAGTTCCCTAAACCCTAAACCCTCAGTCCTCACGGCCTGAAGGGTTGACTCGAAGAAAGGCTGCAGATCCACAGCCCCTTTAGGGTTTAGGGTTTAGGGTTTAGGGGTTTAGGGTTTAGGGTAATGAAAGCTGCTGAGTAAAGGTTCGGGGAAGTTTGCTTGACGGTGTTTAGGTTTAGGGTTAAAGTTTAGGATCACTCACTCAAAGTCACGGTTCCGCGTTTAATCACAGCAAAAGGCTTAGACCCGAAACCATATTCAGCAATCCTTAGCGCTGCCAGCCTTGGCTGATGCCCTGAAGCCGCCAAGCTTTGAATGGCCGAACAGAGCCATGACCCAGCACCTTAAGCCCCACGCCTTGAAGAGGAATGCAACCCTGAGCCCTAAATCCAGAACCCTGGGGTCTTGGAAGCCGCGGTGCGTGAATATTTCATAGACCCCTAGCCACCTAAACCCTGAACTAAGCCTTAAGCCCGAAATCCTAAACCTTGGAACCCATGCCCTAGGCCCCTCAGCCCCGAACCCTGAAGCCTAAACCCTGAACCCTGGCGCTTAGAGCCGAGTAGCTCAGGCCGGCGTTTCCCCCTGGCAACTTCAACCCCCTCGGTGCTTTGGCAGCTACTGTGGGAGGGATCCAGGATCGGGTTTTTGGGGTTTCTGCCAGTAGTAGCAGTAGCAGTAGTAGCAGTAGTAGTCGCAGGCATTAGTAGTAGTAGTAGTAGAGCATCATGCCCAGGACGATCCCAATGGGGTTTAGGGTTCAGGATTTAGGGTTTAGGACGACGATCCCAAGAGCCGCTTCCCGGATCAAGCTACTTCAGCTTTAATCATTACGCCCCACTGGGTTTAGGGTTTAGGGTTTAGGGTATCGAACTCAAACCGCTATGCCCCATGGGCCCCTTAGCCCCTAGCACCAAACCCCTGCTGAAGCAAAGCCGCGGGCATCCCTAAACACCTGAGTCGTGGAGTCCACACGACTCGAGGCTACAACGGCGCCTACGCCGCGAACTGGGGCTCTTGGAATCAAATGTATCCATCTATGCACCTTGGCACTGTAGGGTGTAAGGTTTTAGTGTTTTGGGTTTGGGGTTTTGGGTTTAGGGGTCTAAGGGTCTTGAGGTTTGGGGTTCTTTGGGGGGTTTGGACTTTGGCGTTAGGTTTGGTTTTCAGAGCATAACGCGCTACAGGCTCGAGTTGTTGCACCTTCCGAAACGTTGACTGACATGCTCAGGTATACCATCACCACAAAGCTAAACAAGAGCACGCCTAATTTGTTTTAGTAGCCGGCGCAAAGGAGCAATAGGATAATTCATGCGGCAACCTCGTGGCAGGAGGGATTCCTTGTCGGGGCGGGAACAAGACTCTGACGCTTCATCTCGTTTTCCTCCCTCCTCCCTCCCCCAGCCCCAATCCCGGAAGAACCCACTTGCAAACCCACGTTCCTGGCCAAAATTGCAACCAAGATGCACGTGAGTCTTCAAAGAGCCATAAGAACCACTCCAATCCTAGCCGACATCTCAGATCATTCAATCCATGATGGCCCCCACTACATACTGCATGTTCCCACATATATATATATATACACATATGTATACACGCACATAAACTAAATACATACCTATATATATACACACATAGAGTTATACATATGTATATATATATACATATGTACACAACACATTCACATGCATATACATACATATCTGTATACACACATAATGTATGTACGTATGCATGCATGCAGGCATGCATGTATGTACGTGTATGTATGCACGTGTTTTTTCATACATACACATATTTGTGTACGTACACATATGTATATATATATATACGAGTATAAATAAGTGTATACACACACATATATATATATACATACCTGTGCATGTATCTATATATGTATTGCAGCTTTACCGGCCCCCCCTCCCCTCCGCCCAAGGTATGTTACCCCTGCCCCCTTGTGGCTGGCCGGGCTGGGGTTTGCGTTATACACACATGTATATATATATATATATAAACATACATACACACATGCATATATATATATATATATGTATATATATATACACGTCCAAATCACACGTATCTGTAAATACAGTGTATATCTGTACGTATATCACTTGTCTTTAGCCCTGGATACGCGCATATCTACATGTGTATTTAGGCGTCCTTTTCGTTTAATAAGTTCATGGTTTGTATTTGGGGGTTGGCTGTGGTTCTAGGGGCCGACATCTTTTACTAGGTCTTAAGCCCTTGGTGAACATATCGCTTTCTCCTTCTGCGCCACTGACCGATTTCAAGGCTTTGGATCTGCGTTCCATCACCTGCTATCAGGGTTTGGGCCGTCGTCTCTTTTGGAAGGTTTGGATTTATTTTCAGGATGAGCATCTCCTTGTGGAGTTTGGGGCATCCTTCGGGTTCGCCACCCATCATCTACCTTCCGGGTTTGACTTTACCACCTTTCATGTCAGCCATGGGCTTCTGGTCTCCGTTCGGCATCCCCAATAGGAGTTGGGGGTTAGAGAACCTGTCATAGCTGTTAGGAGTAGGCGTCATCTTGTTCTACGGTTTGGCTTTACGCTGGCCGCCCGCCATCTCCGATTTCTTCGTTTAGTTTGTTGGGTGTGTCGCCGACCGGGAGTAACGCTTGCCGTAACCCTATAGATGGGCTTCAACATGCCTGCGATGCGGTACAGGTCTGGCACGCCGCACCATGGCGGCTACAAAAGTGGACAGCGTGATCAGCTCCTCCCCGAGCACAGGGTGTTTGGGGCTTTTGCATTACAGCTCTTTACCCTAAATCGTAGACCCACAACCCACGAACCCCGAAGAATGAGTTGCTGTCGAGGAAGGCCAAGACTTTTGAACAACATTGTATGTATGTATGCATGTATGTATGTATGTATATATATATGTATATGTATATGTAACAAACAAACAAATAAGTATACGAATGCAATACTTGTGCTATATATCTATAATGTTTATACTACCGTATGTACAAGACAGGATAATATAGTGTGGTTTAATACAACATGGTATAATATAGTACAGTATAATGCAATACAATATAACGTAATATTATATAGGAGAGTATATATTATGATTTAACCTAATATCATATCATGCAGTATAACTTCATATTTGTATGATATGATATGACTTGGCATCATGCTTTATCAAACCATGTAATACAAAAGAATAAAATATTTTGCGCTGTAATACAATATAACACACTGACAGTATAACCTAACATAATGCAAAATAATGTAATGTAATATAGTATGGTACCATGCAACATGTTATAGTATAATATCTTGTTGTATAATGTAACATAATCTTACATAATACAATATAGTATAGTAGAGCATAATATAATACAGTTTTTAAAAAGGAGGCTCTGGTCCCCTTGTGACAGATGGTATAACGCCGCATTTCCGGTGTTTCGCCGAGGGGGCGGCTCTTCCGGCGCTTGCTAAGTTTTTGTTTGATTCCTTTTGGTTGGAGTTTGTGTCTGCTTCGACATGAGGTCGGATGACAAACGTCTTGCCAGTTCTGGTGCATTTCTCCGGCGGGGTTTAAGGTTTCCACGTTAGTCTTTGAGATTTGGAGCTGTTTGGTTTGGGGCTTGGTGGTGTAGGGCCGAGGGCTCATGGAGCTTTCAGAGCTAGCGTTGGCTCGGAACTCTGTGTCAACGACTGGGTTTTCTACTGCTGGATCGACACCACCAACAAACTTGGGGGTTCCTTATTGTAATTATAGTATAATATACCCCCAAACCCTATTCTAATTATTACGGCCCCTATATTAAATCCAAGAACCTTCAAGGCTTGGATCCTACTGGCAGCTTTACCCCCCCCCCAGCCGAAGAACCCCATTATAGATCTTTTATAGACGCTTTAAAGGAACCATATTCTATGTGGGTGGTTGTCAAAATTATGTTCCCTTCTTGGGTCCCTAAGTAATACGGCACCTAATATTTAGGGTACGCCAAAAAGGGACCCTAATTTTGACAACCACCCATGTATTAAGGCACTTGCGAAGCCCGACAGCTTATTCCGATCCAATGTCTGGGGCTTTTGGGCCCTTACGCTTCTGCTATGCTGTACTATACTAGGTTATTGCATATATGTACGCACATATGTCCATATAATATATGCATATATATAATATAATATATGTACTATATATATATATATTACATGTACATGTACATGTACATGTATATGTATATGTATATGTATATGTATATGTATATGTATATGTATATGTATATGTATATGTATATGTATATGTATATGTATATGTATATGTATATGTATATGTATATGTATATGTATATGTATATGTATATGTATATGTATATGTATATGTATATGTATATGTATATATATATGTGAGTCCGGTTCGGCCGACCATCCCCCCCCCTACTGCTCTCGAGGAAATAGCAATATCATAGCATCGAAGACAGGCTCACAGACACACAAACACACGCAGCAGACGGGTTGCAAAGTGGGCGTTCTCAGGATTGGCAGTTGTAAAGTGGGGATTCTGACACCGAAAACAGTGTCTGTGGTTGTAAAGTAGGGATTCTGGTTGTNCCCCCTCCCCAGCGGTGCCCGTGGTGGTGTGGTGAGGGGGTGGGTCTGCTTGTTGCCCACGCGATCAGATGACGGTTTTGGGGCCCTCATGTGAGTCACACAGATTCGGCTTGGGGAGTGGGTTGGGGGGGGGGGTCGGCGAACCGAAAACCGGGATCATTTATGACTCTCTCTCTCTCTCTCCATGTAAATGTATATATATATATGTATCTATGTATGTATAGCAATATAGTGTAATGTAGTATGATCTACTACGACCCCTGGTTCGCTGAGGCCGCAACGGGCAACCATCGTGAATCGCTACCGAAGGCAAAGGGCGGCGGCTGCTTTCCCAGTAGTATAGTACAGTATAGGATAGGATATTTTAGGATAGTATAGTATGTGCAGAACAGTATCCTCTTTGTCGTATCGTATTGTACAGTATAGGAAAATGCAGCATAGTACATTTTGGTATCCTCTCTGCCACCCTGGGCTGTACCAGATCCTGACCACGCTCCGCGCAATTAGTTGCTTCTGACAGATGCACTGCTACAAGAGCTAGAAGAACTGTCATCACTGTTACTGCCTGCTGCCGCCGCTGCTGCTGCCACGGTAATGAGGACTACCACCGGCGCCACGTCAGCTGCTTCAGAGACGATCGACACTATCTCTGTTGCTATGCTGTCCCAGCGAGAGGACGACGAAGATCCCTAGAATAGGACTTGTACTGAGGTGTGCTCTCAGAGTTGTAATCATCGCAACATGACTAATCATAAGTACTGCATGTGTCACTGTACAAACCCCCTACAGCCAATTTCCGAAGCCGCTAAACTATCCCACGACGCGACTGTAAGGCTAAACCCCCTAAACGCTAAAACCCAGAGCTCCTGCAAACACAGGAAGAAGCACAAAAGAAGAACGAAACCAGCCAGTTTGAGAACCCATCTATCACCCTCCTTAATTACTCTGTCCCCTAAACCCTGAACCCTAAACCCTAAACCCCAGAACTGTAAGTGAGCTGCAGGGACAAGCAACCTGCCGATTTCCCGAAGCAAAGCGAGGCTCTGGAGCTGTTGAAGTTTTATGCTTTAGGGTTTAGGGTTTAAGGGTTTAGGGTTTAGGGCTTTTTGATTCACGCTCTGCACTTGCTTTTTAAATTTAGGGATCTATATACGGCTTTGAGGGTTTAGCCTTCAGCTTTTTTTGGGCATGTTAAGGGTTTAGGGCGTTGTGTGTTTTGGAGTTTTGGGCTTAGGGTTTTCGAAGGCGGGCGCCTCGGGCTCCTCGGTTTCGAAATGTTTCATGTTTCGGGGTTCCTGCTTGCTGGCTTTGGCTTAGGGTTTCGGGGTTTAGGGTTGGAAGTATCAAGGCTTTAGGGTTTAGGGATCCCTGCATCATCATCCAGCACAAACCCTAAACCCTAAGCCCTAAACTCGGATCCCTAGCTAAACCCTACACCCCCTAAATCCCCTAAACCCCTCAGCCTTAAACCCTAAGCCCTAAACTCGGAGCCCTAAACCCTAAGCCTTAAACTCGGATCCTCGTTCATGCTGCTGCTGTTTCCCAGTCGCACGGTTTAGGGTTTAGGGTACCCTAAACCCTATATGACCCATGGGTTTAAGGGCTTCAGGGGGTTTAGGGTTTAGAGGTTTTAAGAGTTTAAGGGGTTGAGGGTTAAACTATAAGGGGCCCAAAACCCTGTTCTAATTTTTAAGGCCCCTCTTAGAGAGTGAACGGGGGAACTTTAAACTTTTTGGCCTCATATATTAGCTCTATCTTAGAAAGTTTTCAACTTTTTTGGGGCCCGGTTGTTGAAGAAGAGAGCCCTACATTTAGGGGGTTCGAGGGGTTTAGGGTTGCAGCTTCGGGTCTGGGTTGGGGGCTCCTTTAAAGGGGTTTATAAGGGATCTACAATAGGGTTCAAAAATAGAATGGCCTTAATAATTAGAACAGGGTTTTGGGGCCCATTACACTAATTATAATGAGGAACCCCCAAAGTAGTATTGGTAATCATTTAGGCCCCTATATTGCCGTCGAAGCCGAAAGCTCAGGTAGTCTAAAGGGTTCAGGACTTAGGGTTCAGGGTTTAGGGTTTAGGGGTGTAAAGGGTTTAGGGTTTAGGTGGCTGCAGCCGTCACACTCCACCCCCGAAGCACTCCTGAACTCCGAGCCCGAAGCCCGTAAGCCTCAAAACCTGTTAAGACCTTTGGCTAACGATTGGGGACGTCTTCAGGTTTTCGAGTTTAAGATAGAAATACACTGGCCGTGATGATTAGAATAGGAGTTGGGGGTATATTATAAGAGTAGAGTTTTAGGCTGCATTATTGTATGATCACAATAAGGGACTCTAAGGAATAGTTATTCAAGCCTCTATATTAAGGGGGTTTCGGCTCAAGGGGTTTAGAGTTTTGGCAGAGATGAGGAGAAGGCGGCTGAGGGCAAAGGTAGAAGAGGAGAAAGTGGGAGGGGNCGAGCATGCTGAAACATGAATGTAACCCGGTCTGCGAAGGTCCAGAAAGGTCAATTTGCACGTTTGGGATTTGGTTTTGTAAGCTTTGTGCTCTCACTTGCACAACATTGGATACATGATGATACATGACAACGACAGCCGATTGCGTGTGCACTCTGCCACGAGAGCAAGGGTTCCCGTGCAAAGAAAACAAAAAGGTTCCCCCTCGGACAATCTCCTCAAAAAACAGGGTTACACTTTTGTGGTTTTTGCACGTCGTTTTGTCAGGCGGTGCGGCCGGAAATAGAGCGGGAACCCGCAATTCCCGCTGCTCGGCCAGCCTCGAGTTTTAATCCCCAAGGGTGAAATCCGTGTCATTTTCTCGGGCGGTGGGGCCGGGAATAGTGGGAACCCCTAAATTTTAACGCGGAGGAACCTGTGCTTCCTGCTGCTCAACCAGTCTCCTCAAAATTATGGGGTCCACGTTTCTGTCTCATTTTCTCAGAGAAAAGGTGGGAACCCCTACACGTAATGCCGGCACGGGAATCTGTNGTCTCCTCAAAATTATGGGGTCCACGTTTCTGTCTCATTTTCTCAGAGAAAAGGTGGGAACCCCTACACGTAATGCCGGCACGGGAATCTGTAATTTCAGCGAGGGCTTGGGAACGAGACGGCGGAGGCCCTTGACCCAAACAAAAGGAAGAAGAGGGGTTAGGAAGAGGAATTGTGGAGAGGAAGGGAGAGGGGAAGGGAGGGAGAGGGGAGGAGGGGAGGGGAGAGAGGAGAGAGAGGAGAGAGAGGAGAGAGAGGAGAGAGAGGAGAGAGAGGAGAGGAGAGAACCGTTTTGTTCCAGAGCCTCCAAGTCTTCCAAACCAGCAGCTTTGGAAATGTGTGCAAGTTTGATGTAAACACATGCTTATGTGTATATACCAACATACACTTGTATGAGCCCTATATAGGGCCTGTATAAGGCTTATATACGACATTGTATTTAAGGGTTCATACTCAAGGGTTCTTCCTACAACTGCTTGAATTTAGGTTTCGAGCTTTCTTTCGTCGTATGCAATCAGTTGAATCTGGGCCCTGCCTCAACCCTATAGTGCATGAAGCTAGGTTTTTGGATCCGTTCTTTTGCTTCGCATTTCGAACGAGGGGTTCCTTAATCAGGTTTGTACCTTCAGCCCGAAACCCTAAGTCGGTTTAGGGTTTCGGGCTCAGGGCCTATTAGGCTGAGGGTTTAGGGTATCAGAACTCAAACCCGAAAAGAGGCCACTGGAGCGTCGAGGGCCGGTGGCAATTCTGCAGCCGGAGGCGCGGACCCCGAAATCATTCAATTGATCCCTGGTTTTTGGACCCTAAGCCCTAAACTTACAGCCTTACAGTCAAAACTCTAAACCCTAAGCCGCTAAACCCAACATTTCGAAACCAGAAACCCCAAAGCCCCATGTAAAAGCCTGGATTTGGGAGGAGGTTTGCGGCCCCGGAATTTTTTTCGTCGCGTCTTTTGCCATGCCGACGAAATAGTGGCCTTAACGACCAGAACGGGTTCTGTACAGACTTCTTGAGGCGCGTGGTGGGGTCAAAAAGAGGGTGGTCTCTAGGGCCTTACTAGCTAGAACAGCTTTGTGGTACCCTCGGAAGGCACCGCTAAAGCCTTGAAGCTCTCCCGGGCTTAACATCTTACAAGCTAACCCTTTACTTACGAAGGGAGTCTTGCCCATGCAAAGCCAAGCATCGCAGCCTGGGTAACTCGGGCTCTTGGCGACGGGAACACCCGAAGGCCTTAAACTCTGAACCCCTACGCCCGAAGCCTCTTTGTGGGAAACATGATCTCAACAAAAAATCCTAAAAATCGGAAGCCTTAAACCCCTGAGCCCTAAACCCTCAACCCAAATGCACCCCGAGCCTTCAACTCAAAACCTCAACCCCCAAAGCCCCAAAATTCACCCCCAAAGCCCTCTGGCCCAAGCAATCGCCAAAACCCCCCACGCATGCCACGACAAGCCAAGCCGGGTGCAGTTTGGGGCCCTCCGGGAAGCGTACTTCACGCGCATCGTTGTTGCTGCTGTTGCCGTTCTAAATTACTAACCCCCCCTTAAACCTACTGACTCTAGAAAGTCAAAACCCTAAACACCCTAAGGCCCTAAACCCCGAAAACCCCATAGCCCCATAAACCCCATAAGCGCCCCTTAAACCCGCCATAAACCCCATAAGCCCCACAAGCCCCGCAGGACCCTGAACCCGGAACTCGAAACTTCATAAGCCTTAAGCCCTAACCCCATAAACCCCGTAAACCCCCTAAACTCCTTGAGCCCCCTAAACCCTAATCCCTAAACTCCCTAAGCCCCCTAAACCCCAAGCCCTAAACCCCTAAACCCCTAAACTCCCTAAGCCCACTAAACCCTAAACCCCATAAACCCCTAAGCCCCTAAACCCCCTAAGCCCCCTAAACCCCAAACCCCATAAACCCCCTAAGCCCCCTAAACCCCCTAAGCCCCCCAAACCCCAAACCCCAAACCCCATAAACCCCCTGAGCCCCCTAAACTCCCTGAGGCCCGCCGGAGCCCCAAGGCCCCGGCGAGGCGCCGAAAGCCGAGGCCGGGCCGAAGGACCGGGACTTAGTCCTCTGCCGTTTTTTTTTTTGGAGGGGTTTAGGGTTTAGGGGGCTTAGGGAGTTTAGGGTTGTTTGGGGTTCAGGGTTTAGGTTTTTATGGTTAGGGTTTGGGGTTCAGGGTTTAGGGTTTAGACTTAGTCCTCTGCCGGGTTTTGGCGGTTTTGGGGTTTAGGGTTTTGGGGTTTTGGGGGGCTTAGCCCTCTGCCGGGTTTAGGGGAATTGGTATCGGTTTAGGGTTCAAGGTTTAGGGTTTAGACTTAATCCTTTCCGGCTTTTGAGGGAATTGCGGGGGGGGGGGGGGTGGGGGGAAACCAACAAATTTAGGGTTTGCTCCTTTGCCGGGTTTGGGGTGTTTGGGGGGGTTTTGTGGGGGTTAGGGTTTGGGGGTTTGGGTTTTGGGCGGGTTTGGGACTTAGTCCTTTGCCGGGTTTGGGGGGATTGGGGTTTAGGGTTTTGGGTTTTGGGGTTTGGGTTTTGGGTGTTTAGTAGGTTTAGGGTTTAGGGCTTAGGGACTTATTCCTTTGCCTGCACACTTAGGGTTTAGGGGTTTTGGGATACAGGGGGGTTTGGGGGGTTTAGGGGGTTTGCGGGATTGGGGCTTGGGTTTTGGGTTTCGGGTGTACTACTGCTGCTGTTGTTTTATGAGAAATGATGCGAATATTTGTATTGTTAACGTGCCTGCACACCCTTACTGTTGTGTTAGGTTCTGTTGTTGTGGTTGTTGCAGTGGTGGTGGTGGTGGTGGTGGTGATGGTGGTGGTGGTGGTGGTGCTTGTGCTGCTGCTGCTGCTGCTGCTGGTGCTGGTGCTGGTGCTGGTGCTGGTGCTGGTGCTTGTG
>BGNK01004981.1:0-11075 GCA_003297005.1 Symbiodinium sp. clade A Y106 | reverse complement strand
GGTGCTGGTGCTGGGGCTGGGGCTGGGGCCGGGGCTGGGGCTGGGGCTGGTGCTGGTGCTGGTGCTGGTGCTGGTGGTGCTGGTAGTAGTAGCAGTAGTGGTGGTGGTGGTGGTGGTAGTTGCTGTTGTAGTTGCAAATTACGTACTAGGGTTTAGGGTTTAAGGTTCTAGGGTTCGGGGCGTAGCTATGTGCGTGTAATTTTGTGTTGTTGCTGTTCCTATGGTATCTATGATTATTCCAAATGATAAAAACGACAACAAACGAGAGCAATAACACTAATAAGAACAACAGCAATAGTAATAACTGCGACAAGCACAATCTGAATCACAATATCAGCAACAATAACCACGTCGCGAATACAAACATTAATAACACTGTATATTACTATTGGTACTCATATTTTACCATCAGTATTAATAATTGTATCATTGCCATTATGCACATTATACTAATACGGTTCCTAATTGATGTCATAATTACCATTGACATTTTTATTTCTACTATTATTTCTACCACAGGACTTACATGACTTATTAGTACTATTATTGTTCTTGTTCCTACCAATCTTGATCATGTTTAGCTTTAGAAAGGGGCTTTTACAAAAGAGATCAGGCAAGTCGATGCCAGAAGATAGCAGAGAGTTTAGAGTATGAGGTTCAGGTTCTGGCCGAAGGCACCTGCCAACAACCCCTGTGAGTCCCTGGTATCATGCAGTCACGTGAAATGAGACCGAGGAGGCTACGAAGCCGGGCCCGATGGTGGAGGATCCGAAGGATGCCGCCTTGGATCCCAAAGACCCGGTGCCTAGTGCTGCCGTGGAGAGAGCTGACTGAAGGAAATTAGGGCCCAGCAGGTCGTGCAGCGGCGGCTTGTCCGACCTTGGTACTAGTGGTAAGCCAGAATGCATTTGGCAGACCATCTTTGAGACGCATGCTTTCGATTAGCAGTATGTTCATTCGGATTATGACTATGATGCTAATTTTCCATTCTTACGACGACGGTGCTGCTCATCGTGGCGATGGTGGTGACGATGACGAGGATGCTGCTGCTGCCGCCGCCACCGCTGCAGCAGCAGCTGCTGCTGCTGATGCTAAAGTGACGATGAACATATACGTTAAGCGAATGAGTACATCAATCACTACATATACACATACATATACACATACATATACATATACATATACAGATACACATACAGATACACATACATATACATATACACATACATGTACATATACATTCAGGCCCGTTCATATATACTTCCACGCATGTATGCATGTATGTATGTATCTATGTGTTTATGTATGTATATATGCACACCGTTATGTATGTATGTATGTATGTATGTATGTACGTATGTATGTATGTACGTATGTATGTACTCACGTAGGTATGTAGGCATGCATGCCTGTATGTATGCATGTGTGTAATGTAGTGTGCTGTAATAGTAATGTAACGTAACATCATGCCATTTCATCTCATGTAATGTAATGTTATGTCATGCCAAGTATGTGTGCAGGCATTGCATGCATGCATGCATGCATGCATGCATGCATGCATGCATGCATGCAGTGCATGTATGTATGTATGTATGTAGGTATGTATGTATAAAAGGATGCTGGCTGGCTGGCTGGCTGGATGGATGGATGGATGTGATGGATGGATGGATGACTGTTTGGATGCAAGCTTCCGGAAGGGGCTTCTAGGGTGAAGGCTACAAGGCTTTCTTCGGCTTGAGAGTACTGGGGCATGTCTTCACAATGCTATGACTGCTAGCAGTTAGGATAAATCTAACCCTCTTATTGGCTTGGCCAATCACGGACAATGGTGTTGAGGCTGCGGCCAGGCTTTGTAGGGGGGCACTGCCGCAGGTACTTGGAGGTTCATGGGTAGTTATAAGTGGTCTTTCACGTCCTGTAATATGGGTTATATCTATAGTTATCCTACAAATAGTAACCCTACTTATAACTAACCATGAACCCCGCTTGAGCAGATCATGTGTTAGCCTCCTTAGGGTTTGGGTTTAGGGTTCGGGGTTCTGGTCTAAGTGGTGTGGTTTTTGCTCGTGCATGAGCGATCCGACGACAGATGTGGTCTGAAAAGCATGGCTGCGGCACGCTTGTGCTTTGTGAATACCCGTTTACGAAGGATTGGCAGTTTCTCTGGCCAAAGACCTAGGAAAGACTTATCTCAAGTCGGAAATCTCAGGATGAAACCTGAGTTCCCGGTCCTTGAGAAGCGTAGAAGGCCGTTTCGTGAGGCATGCCGGGTGCTCGCCTGACGTGTGGAAAAGGTCAGAAGCAGAGTTTCTTGAAGCCGGAGCCGCGCAGGGTCGGGGTAGGGTTCAGCTTGTGCGTGGTTTCGGGATGTAGGGTTTAGGGCAAAGGGGCTTTGGGTATGGGCATGACATGGAGGATTTTAGTTGTAGGGTGGCTTACTTATGTTGGGGTTCTATCCCAGAAAGCTATGGCGCAACAACCGATGCCATCAATGCAGACACCTCACGAATACCTCACCCCCCCATCCCCCTTGCCTGCAAGCAGTGTTCGGATGCTAGCACTTCCGGACCTGAACAACCGGAATTTCATTAATCATGGGTCTAGTTACAGACTTCAACGCTGGACTCTCAAGACCTTTTCCTACATGTTCATCCTTACATCCTAGACGCCTAAACTCTAAACCTAACATCCTGGACCCTAAACCCTAAACCAAAAGCCCTGAACCCAGAATCGTAAAAGCATGTAAAAGCCCTAAACCCTAAACCTCGAAACCTCGACCCTACACCCTGAACCCTAAACCCTAAGCCCTTCCAGTAAGTGCGTCGGGCTACTTTTTTTCATCCCTACAAAAAAGTCTAACTTTTCGGATTTCAGGTCTACTTTTTGGAGCATGTTGCTTTTTGTATGTGGTGGTGCGGAATACTTTTTGGGGCGGGCTACTTTTTTGAGGCTAGGTTGGATTCGGTGGTGCGGACTACTTTTTGGGCGGGGCAGGAATACTTTTTGCCAAAACTGAATCCGTACTCAAACCCCAGATGGTGAAAAAATTGGTGAAAACCAAACCGTACCCGAACCCGTACGGAAAGCGTACGCGTACAGAAAGCGTACCAAACCCAACATGATGGTGAAAAAAGGCGTACTCATTTTTCACCTTTTACCCGTACTCAACCCGCACCAACCCGTACAGGAATACTTTTTCGGGCCAGTCGGGCTATCCATCTGGATTTCTGGGGTGATTCGCGGAATACTTTTTCGGACCAGGCGCGTTTTCCAAGGGTGTTTCGCGGACTACTTTTTTCCGACCCCCAGAAATTCTATCCCTGAACGTAGGAATGGAAAAAAGTATCCGTTTGCACTTACTGGAATTATAGTACCCTCATAGATCCCTTTAAAGGAACCCCTAAACCCAAAGCCCCTAAGAGCCCTAAGCCCTCCAGGACCGCCCTTTGGCCTCGCAGTGCTTGTTGCTCCATTCAGGTTTGGGCCATTCGACGATATCCGTGTCTGACGCAGGGTTTAGGGTTTAGGGTTTAGGGGTTTAGGGTTTAGGGTTTAGGGGTTAAGATTCTACTCCCTCAACCCTGGACTCTTTAAGCCCTAAGCCCTAAACTCCGAAGGCTGTTCTCTAAACCCTAGCCCTTGAAGCCCGAACACACAAAACCCCTACGCCCCAAAACTCGCAGGCTTTGAATACGTCCTAAAAGATTCGAAGGATTCAAATTGAGGTGAGATCGCCAAAGTGTGAACTGCAGAAGAAGCGGTTGGTTATTGGAGCTTGGCCTCAGGTTCTGGTAGCCCTCAAAAGTAGAGCCCAAGCCATAAACCTAGAATCTCACAGCTGAAAGCCCCAGAGGATGATGCTAGTCAACATCCACACGCCTCGTCTCGCGAACCCCAACCTGAGTTTCCTTAGAAATAGAATTCATGGTTCCTTTTCGCTGTAATAAAGAAGTAGCAGTGGATTATTTACAGCGTCATTTTCACTAAGGGTCTATGGGGGTTCTAGCACCCTACTTCTAGTTTGCATACTCTCAGAAGTTCTTGCATGGTCTTGCCTTGACCGGTTTGTCCGATGGGGAGGAAGCCGCGGCTGAGGCCTGTTGAGGGGTTGGGAGCCGGGTTTTAGGATTTTAGGGGGTTAGGCGTTGGGATTTTGGGGTGTCGGGTTTAGGGTTTGGGGATTTAGGGTAGGGGGTTGGGGTTATCTCGTCCTTTGTTGGGCTGTTTCGCCTTGCCTCCTGAAGTCCTGAAGTCATAGGCCGTCCTGAAATATGGGAGTTTCCGAAAATAGGGGACCCTGATATAGTACCCTAAATAGTAGGATCCTTATTAGAAGGACCCCCAAACAAGGTAGCCCTAATTTTCGGAAACTCCCAAAGGAGACCCCAGGCCCGAAACCCTGAATGCTTGCTTGGAGGTTCATGGGCAGTTATACGTGCCTTAACCTACCAAAACCTACTATTTTGTAGGGTCCCTATAAATTCCATATTAGGGTTTATAATAAGAACCTACAAAAAAGTAGGGTTTGGTAGGTTAAGGTGGGGTTATAAGTCCCTTAATATGGGTTTATCACTATAGAATCCTACTTCTAACCCTACTTGCAACTAACCATGAACCTCCAAGTGAAGACCTAGAGAAGGAGGGTCCGGATCTGAAGAGCCGAGACATCAACAAGAAGAACAACCACCTGCCCTAGGCCCTAGGCCCCTTTACGGTTTAGGGTTTAGGGTTTATGGCTCCCAAACGACAAACAAGAAATTCAAAGTAGCAAAACGTGCGTCACCAACACAAGGAGGCAGAAACAGTTACAGACACGCACGCGAACACACAAAAAGCCCTAAACCTTTAGTCTGAACCCTAGATCTTAATGCGTAAACACTAGTCCCTAAACCCTAAACCCTAAACCCGAACCCATAATCCCTAATCTGGAGCCCCAAGCACGGACCTGAACCCTGAAGTGCTTTCAGGAGCTGGATCGGCTGCGGCGCGGCGGCGGCGGCTCTGGCATCCATGGCCCGACCCTGGGCGCTTCCTGCCTCTGCAACTTATGTTTGCTTTCCTTGTTTAAGTAAGTAAGTAAATATATAAGTCAACATTTAGAGATCGAGTATGCAAGTAAATTCCATATGTACTTATCATTTCATGTCTGGTTCGTGCACTCAGCGAGCTGAAGCCTCTAGACCACAGGTTATTGTGCACAAAGTTGTCCAGTTGTTTATACACAGTTTGTATGTGGGTTTATGTATGTATATACATATGTGTGTACAAATGAATATATACACTTGTTCTTTCGTTCGTGCACAAGCACACTGTTACAATGCAGGGTGCCAAAAGTGACGGGTTCATGATTCTCAAGCGGGCTCATACTGGCCATAGACCTGTCCCCATATCCTTCAGCCTGCAGTTGAACTTGCTTGTATAATGAAAATCATTGCGGGAAAATCTACGGAAGCAGGGTACTGCGGGGCTCAGGATTTTATGGTACTTGTTTTGATTTGGAATTTGGAGAGAGCCATACTGGGTGTTGGAGGAGCTCCTGGAAGCCAAAGAAGCCAAAACCCCAAAGCAAAATCCATATAACACAGGCGCGCTAAGCCCCAAAGCGTTAGCAGATGAAGCATTAGTAGCTGAAACCCTGAAGCCCCAAGCCCTCAAGACTCAAAACTAGCTTTTCCCAAACGCTCAGCTCTTACACCCCAACACTAGCCCTTGTGCCAGCTAAACTTTCCAGAACATACTGAAACCTCTTCAAACCACATGCCCTGGTGAGCCCAAGCTCCTGATCCCTCTAAACTCTGTTCACTTTGTCGTTCTCAGAGTCGTCACGCGACATTCTGCTGACCCATTTTGGCTCGAATGCCGGGGTCAGTCGCTAGTGTCGCTCCCCCATGCCAGCGACTTCGAGGACAGGGAGGTGTGCTGGCGGAGCTGCTGCGACAGGGGATGCGGGGCTTCTCCACAAATTCGAGACCCTGGCCTAAATCTCAATCCCCCGAGCCCTATGAGAGTAGCTTCGAAGGGCAGGCTTCGCGAATGAATTCGATGCGGAGCGCAACAGCCGCCACCGCAGGGTTGCATGTTTCGGGGCCGTGGTTGAGCGCAAAAACCATGAGCCCTTCACCCTCCGCGCACCTTAAATGCAAGCGGGAACCCCGAATGCCCCTATGTTCTATTCGGCTTGTGGTGTATCTGCAGGTTTCTTAACACTTGGGTCTTGCTTTCAGGGGTCCTTTATATGAACTATAAGGTTACGCCTTTTCAGTCTTATATTGGCCTTTCTTGGTTTCCGAAACCCTCAAACCCTTCAAATTTCACAAGAATTGCAAACCGGAGCTGCCTTGCCACCATTAGCAGCTGTAATAGTCGTAGTAGTAGTAGCAGCAGCAGTCGTCGTCGTTGTCGCAGAGGGAGCAGTCGTCGTGGTAGTAGTCGTCGTCTTAGTAGTAGTCGTCGTCCTAGTAGTAATTGTGGTCGCAGCAGCAGAAGCAGAAGCAGCAGCAGCAGTACTAGTAGTAGTAGTAGTAGTAGCAGTAGTAGCAGTAGTAGCAGGAGTAGCAGTAGTAGTAGCAGTAGTAGTAGAAGTAGCAGTAGTAGTAGTAGTAGTAGTAGTAGTAGTAGCAGTAGCAGTAGTAGCAGTAGTAGCAGCAGTAGCAGCAGTAGCAGTAGTAGCAGTAGTAGCAGTAGTAGCAGAAGTAGCAGAAGTAGCCGAGGTAGCAGGAGCAGTAGTAGGAGTAGTAGTAGTAGTAGCAGCAGCAGCAGTAGTAGTAGCAGGTGTTGTTGTGGTGGTAGTGGTAGTAGTAGCAGCAGTAGTCGTAGTCGGTGTCGCATGCGTTGTAGTGGTGGTAGCGGTGGTAGCGGCAGCCGTAGTCGTAGTCGTAGTAGATAGTAGCAGATAGTAGTAGCAGCAGCAGCAGCACAGCAGCAGCAGCAGGAGTAGCAGTAGTAGTAGTAGTAGCTTAGTAGCAGCAGGAGGAGGAGGAGCAGTAGTAGTAGTAGCAGTCGTAGTAGAAGTAACGGTAGAAGTAGTAGCTTAAGCTCATCACCCAGCCCGAGGTTTTACCACAGCGAGCGGCAATGTCACGGGCGTCAAGCACATGTGCTGCCACGATTGCAAGCTAGACAGCTAAACAAGTCAACAGTAGAAACCTTTTGTTGCTTTCAACGACGTTGCGATTGCAAGGTCAAACTATGAGTTGCCGCAAGGCCTGGCAGTGCTTTCTTGAGCACATGGCGGGGTTCGCAGTGTCGGCAATATGCGCTGACACATGTGCTTTCCCATCCAAAAACCTGCTGGACAAGCTGGCGGCTCTTTCAGTGAGAGGACGTCGACCAGGATTTGAGTTCATCTCGCAAGAAGCACGTAATCATTCGGGGAGTGAGTGAATAAAGGTTACATGGATCACCAAGCAACAAATTATCGCCCACTTGTTCGTGGCCACAAGCACTCGTCGCAAAATCTTTGAGAGCTAACCAGACTCATGGTGTTTTGGCACTCCCGGTGGAGGATTTTTCGCCTTGGCAGATGTGGACCAGATGTTCTCAGCTTCGCAAATCGCCCTTAAGAGTCCAGAACATGAAAACTGTCGCGGGGGAGCAATCAGGAACGCCGATTGGACGCCACTTGCTCGCACCGGAATGTGATCATGCAGACGGGGCTCAGCCCGATTGTACTGCATGAAACCGCCCGGGGGTACTCCACGATGCCGTCGTCCACCAAAAGTATTAAGCACAAGGTCCGGATAAAAGCAAATGGGGATGTCTAAAGGCAGCAGCGTGGAAGTTCATCAAGAAACGACTGTCCATGTGAAGGCTCCTCTCCCATGCAAAACACACATCCGGAATGCCTAATACGAGTGTTGGCATCGAAGGGATGACCTTTGGATGTGCAAGGGCCGGCTAGTGGCTTGCGGGGTTCCGGGTTGAGGGCTCCCTGTCATAATTGCAAAATTTAAAGCATGATACGAAGACCCGGTTGTACTGATTAAGGCCCAATGTACAGGAAGTTTAATTTCTTTTTCATGGCTTCTCTGTTGGGCTGCGTTGCTCCTAGATTTCCCAAGGAGCCTGCCGCTTTATCCTGTCATCGGAGAACTCTTTGCACGGTGCGCTGAACCCAAACCCTGCACCTTAGTCCCTGGACCTTGGGCCTTAAACCCCAGGCCCAGAACCCCAAACCAGCAGTGGAGTAATAGTATCCCCGTGAAGTCCCTACATAATCATACTTTATTTTTTCCGCAAGCCTCCTCCCAATCATCAACGCCCGAGTAAGACCGAGGTTGGCGGTGCGCACCATGGGTGGACGCTTGTATCACAAGTTGTAGTTTTTGAGTCCTTCTCGGGTGGGGACCAACAGCCTCCGTCCCCGAAAAGTCGTAGAGTCTGGAAAACATCATCCTAAATCCAAAACCCTCAACCCCGCAGTTTCAAAGACATTGGGATGTGCAACGATGAGCGGCTGTCGTATGTACAGTTGCAGTATGTGCAGGCTTCTCTGGTTCCCGCTTCATGGCATTCGTGTGGGTGCTCACAACAGCAAGTGCGCTGTCGTCGTAATCCTCCTTGGAATTTAAAAACCTACGTTTTCAAGGACTTGTATATCAGGAAATCATAGTAAGGAACCCTCAGAGGGTAGGCTTTCTTGGGCTACGGTCGACAGGAAGACTTTACACAGCCTTCAGTATTATTCTTCACGCTCGTACTGGCGCTCTGCAGCAGTTCCCTGTGCTTTTGTGCGGTCCTAATAGACTGTTAACAACCGGATCCTTCTTCTTGTCACTTGCAGCAGCATACCCCGAATTCCGCATCCAAATCTCCTTGTGAACCAAAAACTTCAGGTCCGATCATGGGCCAGTTTAAATACCTTGGAGGGGCACGAGCAGGCCCGTCTGTAGGCGTCTGCTCAGCAATGTCGGCAGAACCATTTCAGGGCTCCTGGAGACACCGAATGGAAAAGAGAACTGATACGGAGACTGCTGCGAGCATGAGCGTTTGTCTGTGTTATGGTCGTACTATGCAGTAGTTCGGGGTACGGAGTCATTTTTGGTTCCAGGCCAAGCTCGATGTAGGCACACAGGCCATCAAAGATAGTTTCTCTAGACCCATCCCAGAACATTATGAACCCGACACCTTAAGCCTAAGCCTCTATCCCTCAACCTGTTAATGCTGCACCAAAAGCACACTGAACCCCGGAACCCGAAACTCGGAGATTACGAACCGATCGGTTTTAGGAGCTCTGCCGTCTGACAGGTGACGGAACCATCTACGGCATTCCGGGCCACGCGAAGCAAGTCTTGCGCAGCTTTGCTTCGTTCGGTTTCCGTAAGTCCTCGACCCGCCATTCCCATGAGCCCACCATCGGGCAGCGTGCTGTCGAGACACCATGATCGGAGCCGCCGAAGCGTCAGTGAAGCGAAGGCCTCATATGCCAAACCCAAGATCCGAACCGAACTTCCTCAATGCCCAAGCTTGCGTCGAAACATCAAGCCCCAAGATCTGTCGTCCCTAAACCCCCGGCCCCAAGATGTGTCCCTCCGTCTAAGCCCTGCACCACAAGCCTTTAAATCTCACGACCCATTCGCCCAGCATTCTGTGAGATCTTTTAACGCTTGCCGAAGCTCCAATCTCGCTTCTCGAAGGCCCTAAAGGTCCTAAAACAGAAAGCTGTCACAGGACCTCACTGTCGTGTGTGTAATTTCTACGATAGTTATCATAGGAACCCTCAGCCAACCATACAAGGCGCTTGTAACGATTCCTTGGAAACCTTTGTATGAACCGTCATCCTGAAGATGCTCGAAGCCCTATCTTGGTTCTGGAGTGCCGTGCTTGAATACACTGTTTCGACCCGTTCCTGTTATGAAATACAATTCTATACCTTTTTCTCCCCGGTTATTTCAAAGTCCAGCTACAGCCTACACCCTGTAAGCTGTGTGCACACCCTGGGCCCGCCTACCATCCTTGCAAGCCGTTTAGAAACCCCTGTAGCAACCCCTATGCGCACTTTAGAGAGTCCTGTATAAGAAACGGAACCCAGAAAAACCCAACCAGAACGCCCCTAAAGCTTTGGAAACCCTACAAATCCCGAAACAACCGGGTAAGTACCACCAGAAAATGCCGTCAACATCCTAAACCCTGAACCAAGAATCCAAGCCCAGGCATAACGTCCTCGACTGGAGAGATCCGGCACATCGGACCCAGGCACGGGCCGGGCAAAAAAAGGAGTCGTGATCAGCTCAGACCTTGTTGTTGAAGATCTTCCGTCACGAAACACCCTTACTTAACCACCTCGACGCGTTCAAAACCTAGGCCTTAGGCCGCAGCACAGACTCATCGTTTTTTTTTTCGTGGTTTCGGTTTGTAAACCTACTCAACAACCCAAAGCTCTACATCTTGAAAGTGCTGCGCCTGCCATGAAATCCTAAGAAGCCTCGGGCGGCATCCTCTGACAGGGCGCGCGTGAACAGCCCGTTGCTGCGTTGTTTGCTTGTATGGGGTTTCTGAAAAATTGGGGTCCTTCTTCAAGGAGGAGTCATTGGTATAAGGATCCTGCTGCTTTGGGATTATCTTGGGATCCCAGTTTTTTGGAGAAGCTCTAGCTTGACCCGCTTGTGGTAGCCTTGAGGCTGAGGTTTTGTGTTTGCGTTCTGCTCCCTTTCTCAAGTTGTCCTCTTTGCAGAACTTCCGAGAGACGGGAGGTTGAGGATATGGGTGCTTCGGATCTTTGCAGAGGTTGGTCGATGCGATGCCCCCAAAAAGCCGGAAGTCCCTTTCCCCCAAGCCTGAAATGCTGAAGCCTAAAGCACTAATCCCCAACCCATGAAACTCTAGAGCCCGCAGGTTCTATGGGAGTTTCCAAGAATTAGGGGACCCTTACATTGGGGTCCTTATAATAAGGATCCTATTATTTAGGGTACTATCTTAGGGTCCCCTATTTTTGGTAACTTGGTAACTCCCATATTATAATCAAGGCTTTCAGTATGCATGCTGCTTCGATTTGGCGTCTACTTCGATTTACGCGTCTGCTTCGAAGCTCCTATTTTTACGAGATTAACAAAGGTTGTGTCTCTGAAAAGCTCCTT
>BGNK01004980.1:5169-45655 GCA_003297005.1 Symbiodinium sp. clade A Y106 | reverse complement strand
GGGGGGGGTGGGAACGCCAGACGCCTGACCATATATCTTGGAATAAGACTCCGAATATAGCAGTGAAATTAGTCAGACACTTGTATTATCCCTGTAGGAGTCGTTTTAATGGCTGTGGACCTTGGAATCCTCAGTCCTAAGCCCCTCTGTGGCTCGAGGCGTCGATTTGTCCCAGATATTTGGTGGCGAATGGCCGGCAGGCCGAGTCAAATGTGCAATACTGACACATGCAGCCCGAAAGCCTTGAAGCCTAAGCTGCTTAGACCTCTGGAGCTCGATGAGGCAAGCCCCTGGATGAACTGTATCTCGAGCGGCTGCATCCGAGCCTCCGAGCGATGTTCGCGCGAAGCCGAGTTTTGGGCAAGGTTGGATTCAGCGTTTTTGGGGTTTTGTGGATTGGGGCGGGTTCAGGATCTAAGGGTTGCGGGGTTTTGGGCCATGATTTAGGGAAGTTTGGAGGCTGATGCAGTGTTATGTTCTGAGGGGCTTTGGCAGACAAGCTTCATGCTTTGACAGGTTCAAGGCGGTGCCCTAATGTTGAACACAGCACGGATTTCTGGATCCTATTGCTGACTATAGGAGGCCCTACTACTGAATGACGTATTTCGAGATTGCTATTTACGGGGGGGGGGGGGGNGGGGGGGGGGGGGTCGTACTTGTAAATGACGTACCTCCAGTTTCGAGGAAGCACTATCTTGAGTGAGAGGATAGGCCTTATTTTGTTTTGCAAGAGACCTTGGAGTTGGGCAACCTCGGTTGTGTTCAGGTCCCACAAGGATGTTGGGCCCGAGTCCGTGAGGCGTCCTCGCCGACGCTGAAGGCGATGTGGCAGCACGAGGCTCGTGCGGAGGATGCAGGGCTCAGGATTTTTGATCTTGTACAACATATTCGAGAGGGTTTTTCGTGCAAGGGATGCCGAGAGTTTCAGGATTTCAGGGTGGTGCAATTATTCCTAGGGTTTGCTGGTTCACTGCGGTTTGACTCCCAGGCCACAAGGACTGTCAAAAGGTCCATTTGAGTATACTTTTATTATTACCACTATTATCATTATTGCTACTGTTCTTAATGATGACTATGGTTATGGTGCATCACGAAACCCGATTTGACATAGTACGGACGGCTGGGAAGTTTGAAGCGACTCCCGATTGTCACAGGCAGAGTTCGCAAAACCGCAGTGCTCAGTTCGTTGAGCACTGCGTCATGGCTTTCTGTGAAACTTTGCTGAGTGGAGTTCTGTTGCTTCTGCTTGGCTGCTGCCTTGAGTTCTGCCTTGCTTCAAGAACACCATCTGAGTATCGCATTCTGCCAGTTTATACCCGAAACCTAAAACCTGGGAAGCCAGTAGCAGCTAGGATGTCTGTGTGTCAGTCCATTCGCTGCAAGGTGAAAGCAGCCCTCGATGGTATGTGGGGCACTCAGGGGACCATCGCAGCTGCGCGATGGACGACCGCTGACTTGAGAATTTGAGGCGAGTTCAGCATAGAGGAAGTGAGTTGTGGGCGCGGTTTGCTTCCGGAAGTCTAGCATTTCGGTGAACCCTGCCCCTCTGAACTCCCTAGACTTGCTTTCAACTCCAAAACGCTAAACCCTAACGGGATTGTATATAGGACTTCGCAGCTGTGAGCTGCACAGGACCACAGACGATGTCTCCAAACTCGATCCGTGGCTTGCCTCTGTAAGTTGTTGGAGTTGAGCCAAAGGTTGTGGGGGCTAGGGTTTAGTTTAGGAACTTAGGAGTAGGCTCTCGCAAACAAGCTTTCCGGATAAGACCGATAAGCGCTCATTAGGCTCTGACTTAACCCACAATAAGACCTAATTCACCCAGAGTGGGCCCTTGTTAATGGTCTTCAGCCCTATGCCTTGAACTTAGTGAGGGGTTGATTGCCGTCTCCTCGGCAATCGACGCCATCACGGCTGTAACTGTAAGAGGAGTGTAGGGTTTGTGAGGGGTTTTTGCAGTGATGTTTCTGTGGTCCTTTCGAGGCCGTATCTCTTAATCTTGGCCCCCCAATTGAGTTCTGCTGTGTGTATGGCTATTTAGCGATGCCAAACAAAATATCCCGACCAAAGAAAACCAAACCTGAAGAAACGAAACAGATGCAAAAGCGCGTGCACACAAACACGCAACCACACATACATGCACACATACCTACATGCCTACCTACCTACCTACCTGCATCCATCCAAAACCTACATGCCTACCTGCATCCATCCATCCATACGTACATACATACATACATACATACACACACACACGCACGCACGCACGCACGCACGCACGCACGCAACCAGAACAACCCTGACCTTCTGGTGCTTTCTGGCAGCTCGTTTTCTTGAGAGCCGAGGAACCAGCTAAAGCAGCTCATGGAAGCGGAGCCTCTCGTCTGAGCCATGGAAGGGGTAGAAGAGTTTAGGGGCTCAGGGTGCGTACAGTGTTATTGATACTTCTACGACGGCTATACAAGGGCTCCATGGGTGTCAAGGTTGGCATTCAAAAAGGTTGTTATATTTATGGGTTAAATAAGACTTCTTGAACCCATCTGCTGAGGCTCACGCTCACGAGTGGTTTAAAGCTTCAGTATTTTAGGTTTATGATCTAGGGTTGAGGTCTTGAGGGTTTAGAGGTTTCAGGTTGTCTACGGGGTCCTGGGCATTTGGAAGTTTGCCGGCTCCGGAAGTTTCGTGTTCGAGGGTTGAGGGCTTGAGGTTTTAACTAAAGCCTATCCTCAGATAAGATCTTGACCTTTCCCTGCTTGATGGAGTTAGCCCAAGCCCCAAACTGCAGGAAGGAGGTGGACGCACGCATCGACGAGGTGAACAAGATGGTGGAGGCCTGATGAACATGATTATTGATACTGTTACTATTATTCGTTAAATCCTCAGCCCTACCTCCCAATGTCTTCGAGCAGAGACAGGACCACGGTGAAGCGGTCGAACACCTGAAAAACCTCTTTGCGGGCAACGCGATGGAGAGTGGGCTGGGTGTGGGAAGCATCGCGACTGCAGAAGGCAGTTTTGGGACCTAGGGATTTGAAAGTCTCCCTAGATCTGCGGAACGAGGATATTACGGCTCCTTGAAGCTACCACTTCAGAAGACTCCGGAAGGACTTAGATTGACTTTGCGGTCTCTGGGTCTCAGGATGTGGGCGTTTTTGCCCTAGACCATCCTAAACCCTGAAACCCTATTGAAGACCTAGACCTAAACCACAAACCCCTAAAACCCAACCCACCGTAGGGCCACGGTTGAGGGCTCGCCCTCGGTTGGAATCTCGTTCCTATACCTACAAGCTCATGGTGTGCAGCCCTAAATCCGCCAGCCTCACGCGTAACTGGCGTAACTTTCCGCATCTTAGGCGCATTGACATAGCGGCATTGAAAACCCACCCTCTTGCAGGGTCATGACCTTCCAGAGTTTATGTTCAGAAGCTTCCTCCAGGCTCCTAAACCCTAAACCCTAGTCCCCTAAACCCCTAATCCCCTAAACCCTAAAACCCCTAATCCCCTAAAGAGCCCAAAACCGCCCCGATTTCTCCCAGGTGTCTTCCTGGGCGCTTGGGTGCCAGGTGAATCCGCCAGGCCTCTGAGTTCAACAGTTCAGGGTTTCGGTGTTTCCTGAGAACCCCAACAACTTAGTATATCATAGTATATTATAGTATATTATCGCATATTAAAGGAAAAAGTATAGTATAGTATAAGAAAGAATAAAATTCCACGAAGACTTTGCTTTGAAGCCTATGTCCGGAGACACACCCCAACACACTCAGTTGGTAAACCCTGGGTTGCTGCTTCGGGCTCAGGCTGCGATGTGTCCCATGGCTTGCACCTTTCGCTTGGGTGCGGGTTAGGGTTACGGTTAGTCGCTCTCGCTGGGTGTGGCATCGAAAGCTCCCAGTTTTCTCACTGGCATTCTGTAGCTTAGTCGCCTTGGAGCCTTCAGCACCCAGTACCCAAACAGGATCGCTCAAGCCACCTGGAAGCACTGGCAACATTGCGGCACAAAGTTGAGGATTTTGGGCTCAGGACATCTCAGGCCGAGACTGCCCGGGTGCCCATCAACCCCAAGGCCCCCGTTACACCCGAAGCCCGAAGTCTTAAACTCCAAAGCCCTAAGCCCCCAGATCCCCCCAAAAACCCCGAAGAGCCCCTTGGGCTCTTCTGCGGGGGTATGGGATGGGCCCCTGGGGGCCCCTGAGCCCTGCGAGCCCAGAGGCGAGCAGCCCGGCGTTGCGGACAACGCTTCCTCTGACGCCTCGCTCTGCTTCGGAAAACAGCTTGGGCTTGGGCTCAGGCTTTAGGGCTTAAGGTTTAATCAATTAGGTTGCGGTTTCGGGGTTCAAGGCTTTGGGAGGTTAGGGGTTTGGAGATCTAGAATTCAAGGTTGTTGCTGAGAGCACAAATTTGAACATATGTGCAGTCTGAGGGCTATTTGGGGCTCGCAGACGGGTGGACTTTGACTGGAGCCTCCATGATCTACAAATTCCTGAAGCATCACAGTTCGGTCAGAAGGAGACGGGTGGTCTTCACACTACCTGGTAGCCTGCAGCAGAAGTAAGGCATCAGTGGAGTGTCGGAACTCAAGCTCCATTGCATTTTGACCGAGAACAGCCACTCTTAGTTTGCTTCGCCCTACTGCTAGGTCAGGGTTGAGGGGATAAGGCTAAGAGAACTTCTCACCAAAACCGGCAAGACGTCTTTCATCCGCGCCTGCTGCAGAGCCAAAACGGTTGGCCAGACAACCTAGAGGCCATGTGGCAGATCCTAGCTTAGAGTCGCATCGCGATCCTGCTGCCGCAGTGCCACGGGGTGTCACACTTGCTTAGCACCTTCATGGTTGAGGATCGTGGAAGATGACCCTTGACTTGACAAGAGAAGCAGAAGCCCAAGCAGCAGAGGCCACCAAGCCGGTCAATCAGCAGGCCGACTGGCAGGCACGGTGCCCCCATGCTTGCTGGATCCAGGCGTAATTCGCCACAGCAGCGTCTACTTTGATAAAGCTAAGCAGCCTGCATCCAATCTGAAGCTCTGAGCTCGAAAGTCGAAGTCGCAGCTTCTGAATACGGAATTTCTAACTCCCCAACTTTGAGGCCTGGACCCCAGGCCCTGAACCCAAAATCAGTACTGCCGACAAGATCACTACATGTCTAAACCTTGACTCTACGCCCTAAAGCTCAATTCCCGAACCCCAAGTTCCAAAGCCGTAAAAAGCTCTAACATGCCTTAACACAATTCCAGATGAGTCGCAGGCCGTGCGTCGGAGGGAGGCCGCGTGCATTGAGGAGGCAGGAACCCACCGCTGTCAGTTTCGCCTGAAATTGAGTTTAGGGTTCAGGTTTATTTACAGTTTCGGGTTCTATGATTTGCACCCGGGTCTCCGCCTAAACCCATACGGTCCCACCCTCTCCTGGAATTCCGAAGCCACCGAAAACATGCTCCAATGCCGATTTCACACCTCATTTTGACTAAATCCAATCCCCTAGTAAACCCTTGAACTCCTAAACCCCTAAGCCCCACAACCCAAGACGCCATTCAAACATCGATCCTGCAGCCTCTGATTCTGGAGCAAGTTTTGAGATCCTTCCCCCGCTTTTTCTACATCATGGCCGAGCCTGCTCAGAAGAAAGCCCGACGCCTGCCTTGTAGGGCTTGGGGCTTGTGGTTTGAAGGTCCATCCGACGTTTCTTGTCTTGTGTCTTTGAGCTCAGGGTTTAGGTCTTTGTGTTATGGCCTTAGTTCCTTTTGTGTGCTACGGATGTAGGTAGGACACTTTCTTACTTTGCTTTCGATCTTGGACTATGGGTTTGTCGTGGACTTGGGACGTAGGACTCCGTCTCTGTGTGTGTGTGTTCTTTTGGACTTAGACTTGTCGTGTTATGGCTTTGGATTTTGGATTTGGGGTTCTGGGTTAGGTTGTTTGGGTTGACTGAGAGGGTGTAGAGGGCCTGCTGTGGAGTCTGCAAACCCGAAATCTCAATTCCTCGCAGTGCACATGCGTCAACTTGAGGGGTTCGAGGTTATCCATGGGTGTCAACTTGTTTCTGCCTCCATTATTGCATTCTGATTGCCATCAGCTACATTGATGAGGTTGCTAGGACTTTAAAGTGGACCTGAAACGTCTCTTCTACAGCCTGCGGGGTTCCTCTTCTGGCTTTGAGCTGGTGGAAGCCGAGGAACCACCCGCACCTTCTTGTTCTCTTCGGAGTCTGTGCGCCTTGGTGGTGTTGAGATTCGGACGTGGTTGGAATTAGCCTCGTTCTTTACCTGATGCTGGCCTGCTACAGTTGAGCTCAACACCTTTGAGGTGTAGGGAGTTGGAGGCTATAGTGTGGAAGATTGGCAGCCTTCCAGGAACGAGGGCCACCCGGACAAGATCTGCGATCAGGTCTCCGATGCAGCACCCCGGTCAATGATGACATGTGTATGTAGCGCTGTCCCTGCAGCAAGAACAGCAACAACGGCTACAGCTGCGAGTTCTCGCAGTGCTTTGCTACTTCTCTCGTCTGCCTAGTAGTATGACTCGACTGTCATTGTCACTGGCATCTTGTCCCAGCATTTTCGTCGTGGTCGTCGCTTTTGGTTGTGATTGGTAGTGCTTGATCTCCGCGGGCTTCCCGCTACTGTAGTTAGCACATTGCTTGGTGATGTTTGGTGATTTTTGGTGATGTTCCAATGTAGGGCTGGCCAGTGTCAGCCGTTGAACGCAAGTAGATTCGGTTGGATGGTTTTTCTGCACAGCTTCGCAACCCTGTCTGCCAATCCGCAAAACCTTAAACCCTGATTTCCAGCCCCTGAACCCTGAAAAACCGCTGAAATTGAAATTGCAGTCACCATAACGACAGAATTAACACCAGAGCCCTAAACGCTAAACCTGCAACTCAAAAAAAATCTACAACTCAGTGTCAACATAGACCGTTGACCCAGGTCCTGGATGCGTGCCTGAAAGTGGATCCCAAGAGCAAGGTGGCCTGCGAGACCGCCACCAAGGACTCTGAGACACAGAGACTTGCGTCTCTTTGTTGTCCGTTTACTGTCATGCGCTCACAGTTCTTCATAGTAGTCCTATTACCGGGATGGTGGGACGGGTGCACTGCCGCATAACCATTCTCCTTGCAAACTCCAGTGCTCTTTCTGTTCTACGAGTTTGGTGGGATTCAGGGGCTGCGTTAGGACAACATGGTGATGGTCGCCGGAGAGATCACCACGGGCGCAGCTCTGGACTACGACAAGGCAGGGCTACTGTTGATGGACACGGTTCCTGCATTGCTCATAATATGATTACGGTATACAGTATACACAATTCTTGCCTTTACTAATGCATTGTTTTGTCGTAAGCCTTGGGAGCCCAGGAACCTCTCTCCGAAGGACCGTAACTGCAGCGATTTTAACACCCTTAACCCCTGAACCCCTATCCTGACAGAATGGGAGATGACAGGTTGTGCGAGGCGTCGTGGAGCAGATTGGCTTCGACAGCTTCGTCGATGACCTGCCGCCTGCCTGTAAGACAGCATGAAAGTCCTTCAGTTCCAATCCCTGAAACACGTACTCTTGCCACACACAGCCCAGGTCCAGCGTGGACAGCAAGGGCTTGAGCTACAAGACCTGCGAGGTGTGTGTTGTGTTGCATGCATGCTTATGCGTGGAGTTGTTGCGGAGCTCAAGCTTTCATTCTCACCCCCCAAATGGTTTAAACCTGAGAAGAGCACCATAGAGCAGCCTCCCCCAATCTGGTCGCTTGAGAGTTCTTATTGAAAAAGAGTGCCAAAACGAAGAACCCCTAAACCCCCAAACCATGAAACACTGGAGCCTAAACGCCAAAAGCCATGAAGCCCCCAAGCCTGAAACGCTAGAATCCCAAACAAACCCCACCTATTGTAAAGCCCTCAACACCTTAAGACCCCCTAAAGCCTGAACCCCCAAGCCGCTCAGACGTTCTCATGGTATGCCTCAATCTTCTGGCATGCACCCTACAGCCCTCGACCCCCTCAAAGCGGTAAGTAAAAACCTGTACAGAATCCCTAAACTTCCAAAGCCCTGACCCGAAAAACCGCAAAGCCCAAGCCTTGACCAGGTCTTGGTCCGCATCAACAAGCAGAGCCCCGACATCGCTGGGGGTGTGCATGTGGGCAAGGACCAGGGCTCGGGCTGCTTTCGACTTCGGGGCTTCAAGGTGCTTGGAAGAGGGATCTATGCAGGTCTTCTGTCTACAGTTTTGTAGGCTTTCCTTTGCGTTGTATAGGCTTGTCCTGGTTGAGGCGAAGACAACTTACCACAGCAGCTCAGTTTAGTTCTTCAAGCTCTCCTAGTGAATTTGTTTGACGGAGCTCAGCTGGTCACGGAGCGGGTTAACGACAAAATGCCGTGCACGCAATTGAACCACGAACTGTCAGAACGATTCATGGCAAATGCTACCTGATTAAATGGGAGCTTCGGAAAAGAAGGGACCCTGAAAATGGACTGCAGAAATGAAAGGTACTTACTATGAGGACCTCTGCAGACGGAACCCGAACTTTCGGAAGCACCAAATAAAGAACAACGTCCACGTACGCCCCAGGACGACATGGATGTCGGCGCCGGCGATCAGGGTATCATGTGGCTCGCAGCAGTTAAAGGTTGTGGAAAAGCTCCTCCTAGGCTGACATATGTTGCAACTTCTGTTCACATTTCGATCATCTGTAAGAAAACCTCATTCATACTTCCATCAATATGGAGGGTCTGCATGTGTGTCGCGTAACCACAAGACCCAAACTCTAAAGTGCTTGCACTTTCACTCGAAAGCGGTGCCTACATGCGACTTTAGTGCATTGCAGACTCGAAGCAAGGGGCCAAAGCTGTCGTCAGATCTTGTTTGGCTAATTCAGCCCTGCAAAAGCTACAGCGTCGGCTGTGAAGCCTTGGGGTCGTTAGGAAGCTGCCTTTGACGCCCGGTAGACACAGCCTTTGACGCCCGGAGCGGGACTGCACTTTGCAAAAGCCTTTCAATAACGCAGCTAGACGAGTCAGTCACGAATATCAGAAACCAAGATCCCGTACGCACCACCATCAGCTCCATAGGCTCTCCATGCCTAGGAAGAGCAAGCCTGTGAACCCCCATGCCCCCCCAACCCGCCCCTAACGAAGCTTATGACCCACGCTAAATGCTAAGCCCTAAGCTCTAAACCCCAAACTCCTAAGCCCTAAACCCTACACCCCAAACCCCTAAGCCTAAACCCTAAGCTTTGATTGTGAGGTTCGGCTATGCCAGCGATGAGACCTCGGACTGCCAATTCGGCCGCACTGAGTTCTGAAAGCCCCACACCCTCAACACCTCTATTTTTTATTTGGGTTTCGGGGTTGTAGAGTTTCACTGAAAGGTACTATATAGTGTTGTTGTTAGTTGCGACTGTGCCGATGATAAGTCAAGGCATGATGATGACGAACAACCGCTCTGCTGACTGTTCGTAGCGCACTATTGCTGCAAGTTTTACACCCTTTACACCCCAAATCCTAAACCCTTAAGCCCTAAACCCCTAAAGAACCCTGCGCAGCTCAGGCATGCCCTTGACCCATTCCATGGCCACGCGCCTGGGCAAGACGCTGACGGAGGTCCGCAAGAGTGGCATCTCGGTCGGTGTTCCTTCTTGTCTGTAGCTCTAAACCCTAACCACTGAACCCTCAATCCCATAGCATAGAGTAGAGGTTCAGCAATTGGGGTTTCGGGTTTGGGGACCAGGACATGAGTCACCTTCGCGAGTCCTGAAGCCAATTGTCTAAAGAAAGCCTTCAGGGCTTCGCGTGAAATTTAGAGAGAGGGGAGAGAGAGAGGGAATTAAAGAGTAACAGGTCCAATATAGATTCTAAAACGGGCCGGATACAGCAGCGGTGCGATCCGATCTCAGGCGAGTGCTGGTGGCTCCGCCCGGACGGCAAGACTCAGGCTTGGAAGTCTAGGGGTTAGGCCACTTGGACTTGGGGCTTCAGGGGTTTCAGGATTTCGGCGACGTGTTTCTGAAGTTTGAGGCCATGTGAGGGCTGTCTTGGGGTTTCGAGTTCTGGCGGTTTGGGGTTGACGGTTCGGGACTTTTCTTCGGGTTACGGTTGTAGCCTTTAACCTTGGAACAGCCTTAGGGTTTCGGACTTGGCCCTGACCACCCCAAGCTCCAACCCCGAAGCCAGTTGCAGGATTAAAGGGCACAGGAGCAACCAAAGTAAGAAATATCGATGCCCCCCCAACAACCCCATCTCTACACCTCAAGACCTACAACCCCGAACCCGCAAAGCCTCTTTGGATGGGGGAAGGTGACCATCGAGTACCTGCAGCATCCGGATGGCTCCGTTGAGCCCAAGAAGCTTGGCCTAGGATTCTGGGCCTTTCCTCCCTTCAGTGTACGTGACCTTGATGCTTTGCGTCAGAGTGTTTTGCGGTTTGGGCGTTTACTTTGGGGCTGACAGGGTTGGGAGGGGATTCAACGTTCGGCCTTAATTGATACATGGGGTGAAAGGCTTTGATATCTAAGTTCATGGTGCAGGATTCACAGGTTTTGGGATGTAATTGGTCATTAGTTCAGGTCTCAGTTGACGGGCTTAAGTGTTTGGAGTGTCAGGCTTTTGCGGTGAAAATGCGCTGTATGATCAGGGTATCCTACGCTCCTCTCTCGGATACCCGAGTTTAGGGCTTGAGGGTTTCCAAGCTCACGCTCGAATCCCTACCAACATTGAAATTGAACCGTAAACCTTGGTAGAGCCTTCTTATTTGCTCGGCCACGTTTTTTTTTGTCAAGCCTCCTCCACAGGATCTTCTTGTTGTACTGTCCGCCATTGCATGCAGTTTGTGCAAACGGGGACCTAGAGTTTCAGTGGACACCATGCTGCCTTTGTTCGGATGTTCGGAGTTCGTGATCCCAATTTCGAAGCCAAACACAATGGACCTCACCGGAATGAAAAAGAGAAAAGGTCCCAACCCTGAGCACCAAACTCTTTGCTGCACATCAAGAGCCGTTCAGCTGACAAGGAAGATCCACTCTAGATGTAAAAAAGCACACCACACTGTATAGTGTGAAAAGGAAGATCCACACCGTGGTCATCTCGACGCAGCATGCGGAGCCCACCAAGGCCAAGCGCACACAGGCGAGAAGCTGTGGGTCTGATTCGAGCTTCAAGTGTGCTGTAAGGAAGGGTTAAAACAAGGACAAGGAGGGTGTTCAGAGATGTTGATAGAATCTATTCTTGGCAAGGGTTTCTTCTCTTGGAGGGTGTTAAGGGTCATTGTAATGGTTTGATCATGTTAGATTGTCATTATCATAATGAGTCTGAACAGTACTTGTGTCCTTGTCATGTTCACCTCCTATATGATCCGAGTTCACAGGGTTGTTCGTGCAAAAGGGGCCTTAGAGTTTTGGAGGTTTTACGGCCTCTGATGATGGGAAAGACTTCGGTTGGGGTAGCGTAGTGAAAAGACCCAGAAACAGCGGGAACTTCAGAACTTCTTCGACGCTTGTAACGCGGAACCCCACCTGGCTCGGTTCCAAGACCTATGACCTATGCCCGGACTTTCCTTCAAAATGAACTGCTTCAGCAGAGTAGATTGTTCTCAAGACCAGTTTTCTATTTTCGATTCCTCTTCGTCGTCCAACCATCACCGTCACTATAATCCCTATCGCTGTCGTCGCTGCCACCATCACCACCGCCACCACCACCGCCACCACCACCACCACCGCCGCCGCCGCCGCCACCGCTGTCAATGCCATCCTCACCATCATCATCCTCCTCTCGTCTACCATCAGCATTATGAGCGCCATCATCACCATCATCACTTATTATCGTTATCTTCACTATCATCATCACCATTTGTCACCACCAGCGTCGCCGCCTCTCTTCCCTGATCATCGCCACCCTGATTCTGACCAACATCATCGGCACCCTTCCCGTCCTCTTCCTCGTCCTCATGGTGGCCATCGTCGTCACCCCCATACCGTCACCATCGCCATCACAACCGTCAGCAGCATCTGCACTGCAGTCAGCGTAGTGCACAACCCCCCAGAATAGGATGTCCTCTCTTACCGAGCCGTGGGAGGAGTGCGCTGGCTACAAGGGTGCCGAGATGACGGCTCCAACTATGGAGCAGATGAACAAGGCGGGGACACCCTGTACCTGGCGCTCAAAGCCCGAGGTAACTCGACGCGTGCGCCAGAAACATCCATCAAATTCAAATGGTGCAGATTGGGGGTTGAGGGTTGAGGGTACGCCGGCGCCAGAGCATAGATGCGATGCGCCGTCGCCGCTGTCGTCGTCGTCGTCGCAGCAGTAGTACGCACCGGAGTACCAGTTGTGCTTGGTGCTGTCGGTTCAAAGCCCGAAGCCCCAAAGTGCAGGAGATCGAGGAGAAGGTCATCAAGCGCACCCTTCAGTCCATCAAGCTGCTGGGCTATGCATCTAGCGATTGAGGTCTACGTTTGAGCGGATTGCATGTCCAGGGTTGCGGTTTCTGGGGTGGGTTTTCGCGCTAAATGTTCGAAGCAGATTCAACTACGTTCAGTTTCAGGTCATGTAGGTTCGTGTAGGATATAGTAAATGAATCTCAATAACCACTTTGAAAAACGCATTCTTCAGTCTCTCCTTGCTCTTCAGAAGCCCTTTTCTGCTGAAGAGACAGGCTGAAGAACGGCCAGCCCGCCATCAGCCTCTACGGTTCCCACACGCACCTGCACATCAACCCTTCGGGTGCCGAGGCTGCTCTACAGTGCCAGACGCGGAATTTCTGTCCACAAGCGATCGTTTGAGGTTTCCCTTTCAGCTGTCTTTACGGTCCTTACTCTTGAGGCAGCTCAAGGGTTTCGAGGTTTTGGAACGTCTTGGGTCCATCGAGGTCTGGGTGATTCTTGACTCCGCAAGGCCCGAAGACTGCTCCCCAAACACCTGCTCAAGCACCTGAAGCCACTTTGCTGTGCAGCCTGCTTAAAAGCTTGTTTTCTACTGTACTTCGAAGCTTTGTGCCCTGAGCCAAAGAGCAAACCACCCTGCTTGATCTCTAAAGCCTTCAGCCCCGGCATCTCAAGTTCTGCCTAGGCAAGTTCATCATCGGTGGCCCCCAGGGCGATGCGGGACTGACCGGCCGCAAGATCCTGGGACAAAGCACAGCTCGTGGGTTTCGGATTTACCTGGGTGTCCTGACCTATTTATCGGGTCGGGTTTCAGGGGGCGTAACGTGTGTTACTTCGTGCTTTCTGCCTGCCTGTTCCCAGGTGGCAGGGTTTGTCTTGAGGATTCAGCCCTGACACCTCAAACTTGAACAGTCCCAAACTCTCAGGGTTTCAGGTACTAGCATGGGGTTCTAGGATCATGCTTGTCCCTTCGAAGTGTAGCGAAATTAGCTGAGGATCATCATCGACACCTACGGAGGTTGACGGCCAAGAATCTGCTCTTCGTTTTTGGGGTACTAGTGCGAGACTTCAGATTTGGGTGATTACTTGGCAGCTGGTGGAAGGCAGGAGTTGTATAGTATACAAATACAGATACTTGAAATATAGGGGCCTTAATGATTACCTATACTTATACTATTTTGGGGGCTCCTTATTATGATAATAGTATAATGGGCCCCAAAACCCTATTCTAATTATTAAGGCTCCTATATTTACAGCTACAGAGCCGGGCCATGGCCGCTGGAGACGTTCCTGTAAGAGTGCTGCATGAAGTAAGCCGCGCGAGTGGTCTGTTTTTGTCAATCATGGGCTCTGCATCGTTTTCCGTGGAAAACGAAGACTCGGTAGAGGACAGCCAACAACTCCCAAAGCTGAAGCCTTCTGCCGGCACTTCGCCCGGAGATGTTGTTGGAGTTGTCATAACTAGTAACTATCTTGGCCCGCGTGTAGCGGTGTTGTTCCGATTCGTGCATTTCGCAGCCTGCTGCTCAACTGTTGCTATGGCCGCTGCCGCGGTCAATCAGAAAGACAAACGGCAGACGCCCTTCGGAAGAAACCTGATTCAGAAGCCCCTGGTCCTTGTCAGTGTCCTGAATGCAGATCTTAAGTGGGTTACAGGATTACAGGAACAGAAGTTTCTTGATCAGGTTCCGGCATTAGGAAATCTCCAGAACGTCCTCAGCAGCTCATCCCTCTGGAATCGTTTGCAGGCTGGGGAGCCCATGGTGGTGGCGCTTTCTCCGGCAAGGATCCCACCAAGGCGAGTTAAGTGGAGGGAGCGTCATGCAGAAAACCGTCCGGCTTTGTGAGATCACCTTGTATTGGAAACTTGAGCTGTTTGCAGGAAATATCAGCGCCCGGAAGGTTTGCTAGGGGTCGTATAGAGGGCAGTGAGGGTTCAGAGTCAGGGTGTGCATCGGGCTTGTTTGGAATCAGTTCCGCTGCAGGGTTCCATAGGGTTCGATGAGGTCTCTTCAGGTACGTGTCAGACACCTGGCGTGCCAGGGACGCTCATGTGGGACAACCCCTATGTTCGGCAGGTGGATCGCTCTGCGGCCTACATTTGCCGACAGATGGCCACTTGCTCCTTTTGCAATTTCAGGGGTGGCAATGCTAGGACCTGCTAGGACTTTGCGATGAGAGTTGGCGGACTGTTTGTTTTGAGGGGGGCTGTGCAGATGGCTTGTTGCAGATGTGCAACTGCCAAAGGTGGTTCCTTCCGAGCTTTTTGGTAGTACCATGTCTCCACTGTGGCCCATGTGTCAGATAGCCAATCCTTTCCCTCGGACACACGCGCTACAGCCTGACAAAGCAGCTTCAGCTCTGGACGGGTGCCGGAGGCAACCCTCAAAAGCCTTCGGGAAGCATTTTCTGTCAGAACACGTCCGGTCCAAACAGTAGCAGTACCCTGAGCTTCAGCAGTAAAGTCTTTCAAGAGATTAGCAAAACGACCACAAAGACTTCCACAAAGGGCGGGGAACTCCTCCGCAAGCCATCCTTCTCCCGAGGCCAAGTCGGTGGTCAGCAGCGGGCTGAGCGCTCGCTGCCTCGTTCAGCCACTCGGCTCCCGGTGCTGCCGCGCATAAAATGTTACTGCTACTCGAGTGTGTCTGGTCAGGGCAAAGGAAACAACTGATCCGCGAACGAGTAGATCCCTGCTGAAAAGGAAACCCCAAACCCTAAACCCCAAACCCCTTGTTTCGGAAGGCTGTCCTACGCCATCGGTGTGGCCAAGCCTCTGTCGCTCTTCGTGGAGACCTACGGCAGCGATCCTCGTCACATCGAAGGTATTTTCCGTGCTTCGGTGTGCGGGGGTTTTCTGAGGGCTCTGGGGCGCACTTGCAGGGTTTCTTATGCAAGGATGCATTAGATAGCATCTGTATTGGGGGCGTCGTGATGCTCTGCAACTCCCACTCACACTGAAAGCTTGGAGTCTAAACCCTCGTAACATTCAAGCTGCAAACGAGGAGAAGGGCGCACTTTCTGTCGACGACATCACCAATCTGCTCAAGGTGCAGCAGGATAAGATCGTTATTACGAAGGTATTCAACTTTGTCTGTTATATTTGTTGCCTTCCATACAACTGGTGCTGTTCTGGATGTTGCGGTTGTAGTTATCATGGCTGTCCGTGTGCATGATCGCATCTGTGCTGTGATTGTTATTACAGTTGTGATAACTAAATTTAAAGTATTCACACAGTTTTTGCTACTACGATCGCCGGCATCGTCAAAACACCAAACGCACCAAGTATGTTCATTGCTATTGTCACAGCTGTTTTGATGAATTTTTGTTGCCGTTGCAAGACTACGCGGCTCAAGAAGTTCAGGTTCGGGGTTTGCAGAAAACACGATTGTTTGTGAGTAACCTTGGCTCGTCGTCCCGAGCCACAAGTCACAGAAAAGAAAACCTGCACTGTACGCTGTACTCATGCATACATGAAAATATGAACCCCAAGCCGCGAAACGTCCTAAAGCCCGAGACGATCTGAAACCCGAGTTCCCAGTAACCCTTAACTTAATTTCCTGGAAATCCCCAAGACTTTAAAGTGGCCTTGAAGTCTACAAGCCTCAAAGTCCAGCAGAACTAACTCCCTTCTACTGAAACCTTCTTATGAGCCTCCTTCCTTTCAGACACTATATAGTATATACTAAGATACTACATATAACATACAATCTACACAATATAATAATTACTATATAATGTATGAAGTGTAATGTGCTATGCGGCCGTCAAAGTGCTGTCCCCGGGCAGATCGAGTTCGACTGCCGACCTGGTGCCATCGCTCAGAGCTTGGCGCTCCGGGAGCCCAAGTACCAGGAGATCCCGAAAAGGTTTCTGTAGGGGCAGTCAGTTTCACAGGGTTACGGTGGGAGATCCCGAAAAAGTTTCTATAAGGCCAGCTGTGAGTTTCACAGGGTCATGGTAAGGGCTGTTTGCTCGTTTGAATTGTGTGTGTGTTTTTGCGGATGCGTTTTCGTTCGCATCCGTGCAAGCCAAGCCTTAAACCCTAGGGCACCTAAATACTATAACTGCAGCCTTTATGCTTGAAATTATTTTCGGGCTCCTTGGCTTTGCAAAGCTCAGCCCACAGGCCCTGAAACAAAGCCCAAACTGCCCGAAAGTCACGTTAAGGGCAGCCAGAATGGAGCCGTATTTTGTATGAGAAAGGCTTCAAGGTATTTGGGCTTGACATGGCTTTTGTGGGGTTTGAGGCCGCTCGGGTTGTGTTTGGTTTCGGATTGCATCCGAGTGGTTGCGTTTTGGGATTGAAGATTCCTCTGTCTAACTGCTTTTCAAGGTTTGGGGTTTGGGGTCCTGAAGCCCCTACTGTGCCTACAGCTTGAATTCTGAAACATGAATCCTCACATCTGGTCACTGGACGACCAGCTCAGTTAGCTCATCAAGTCCGCCTCCATCAGTCTCCATCTTCAACCTAAGGACCTAGACCCTGCCAGGCCATCAGTCTTCAGGATTTCCCGTGTTGAAGGCTTTCGGGCTGTAGTTACTGTAGTTGCAGGGATTTGGGCTCTGTGGTTTGTAGGTGTTCCGAAGGTTCGGCCGGGTTTGGACAGGGTATACGCTTTGTGGGTTCCAGAGAGCTGAAAGATCATTGGAACACAGCATTCTATGAAATCAAACCCCGTGCAAGACACGAGAATTACTCTCAAGCCCTATATCCTATGTAAGGCACTGCAGAAAGCCTGCAAACAGAGCTATAGGATGGACTGCAGCACCAAGCCCACCCAAAACGCTTTTTGGGGTTAAACCCACCCTGCAGCCCATGGCTCCAACCCTCGACAGGACACTGCCGCCTACTGCCACTTCGGACGTGAGCCGGTCACCAAGAACGGCATCAAGTTCTTCGAGTGGGAGAACGCCAAGGACTTTCTTGCTTGATGGACATCTGGAGAGCTGAGAGCCACACTGCGTCGAGCTTGAAGTTCAGTGTTTGGGGTTTAGAGTTTAGAGTTGCAAGTTTTTGGATTTAGGCGTTTAGGGCTCTTGGGTAGGCCAGGCAAGAAACTCTGAAATCCCATGAGTGTCCTGAGCCTCATGTCTCCGCTCACCCCCGCCCTTTTACCCCCAAACAAGGAATCCTACCAAGTTTCATTTCAGAAATCCCAATGCCATGCGTCTTGGAAGGACCTGAAGAAGTATGCGTCCATGAACTCCGAGCAGGTCACCGCGGCCCTGAAGAGCAGCAACTACCTCACCAAGTGGGTGGACTAAGAAGCGCCGGTTCCAAGGGACACGGTAGGAGAAGGAGCTTCAAGGCAGGAAGGAAAGGCTCGGTAGTCTCAGGAGATAGCCAAAGGCCATAGACTAGGCTCATGCTCCTTACCTTGGAAAAAGAGCTATAGCTCATCCTCGAAAAACCTTGAGACCTTGGACCCTACGCACGGTTTTAGGAGCACGGCACCTCAGCCGGTGTCGGAAGCCCCAGATCCGCTGATGGAGCAAACTTCTCGGCGCGTTGGGCCTCGAGATCCGGCTGTTTCTCGGTGTTGATCCGCAGGAAAAGTGGATGAAAAAGGCGTGCTTTATGCCCAGGATGCAGCTGCAGGAGCGTGCGTAGCACAACTGCATTCGTTGCCGGCGTAGTGTTACCTTTTCATCTTTGTTGTTCTTGATCTCATGGCTTCTGTGATTGTCTCTCTTTGTCTTTCTCTCTCCGTCTCTCTGTCATCATAAGATATATGCACGAACCTGTTTGGTCTTACCATCAGAGTTTAACGGCGTCGTGGTGATCACGTGAACTACAGACCACAGACGCTACGACGACAAAGGACAACGACCGCTAGAAACATGAAAAACGGTTAATGGGCGCGCCGAGGACGAATCAAACAAGTCAAATACCTATTCATGTAGTTCCAGGAAATAACGACGGGGGGTCTCTGAGCTTGCGGAGGTCGCAGGATTTAGGCTGAAAGCACTCTGGCCCTCATGGGGCGTGAGCCGCGGTAGTTCTATGCCGCTTTTCCGCCAGTCACCCTAGTCCTGAAATAGACTGGACCAAAGTAATTATCGTTGAACGGTCATCTTGGATCTTGGATCTCGTTTTTGCTGTTGGGATGACTGGCGAAGAAGCCTGCAGCTCCCACATGGGCTGCTGGCCTGAAGCCAGAAACTCCTGTAACCCCAGAAATCCTAAATCTAGCCCGACATCCGGTGACGCGATGTCTTCCATAGGTGCTCGTATAGTCGCACCAACGATCATACCAACAAGAACCGTCCGATGGGTCTCACATGAATCAAAAAAATAGTAGTTCCCACATTCGCCAAAGTCCAGTATGTGCATAATGTACACACTTGCAATGGGTGTAGCATGGTGTAGCCGTGATTGGCAAGTGGCCCTTGTTAAAAAATTGGAGCAGTTATATGGTATACCGTACATCTTCAACATCTCCTCTACTGCACTTGCCAGCTGTGTTGAAGCACGTGCTGTGTGAATACGATCTGCTACAGGCGGCGGAATCCCAACGCCAGGTAGAGCGCTGGCGGAGCGAGGCAGATTATCTGAGAGAGGGGAGCAGGGTGGCCTTCCGTCAAATGTGTTAGTTGGTGGTGGTGGAACGTCCCCGCACTCCCAGAAGGCGGGCCTAAGAAAGGACGCTAATAACTTATAAATCTGAGCTACAAAATCCTTGGAATGCATCCTGGGCATGCGAAGCTCTGAAAAGATGCGCCACAAGGACTCTGGGATCACGTTCTTGGTGCGCTCTGCAAGGGAGGCATCGATCACAATGGAACAAATCCACAGTAGGAAAAGCAACTCAACAGTCATACGATGATAACAGAAACAAGAGGTGGTCCAGCTGCATGCTGGCTTGGCTGCGGAGGACGGCCTGGATCCGATCATAGTGGGCTGACCAGAAACCCTAAGCTCGGCGTGATTCAAGGCTGAAGCTGTTTCCGATCCAGGGCGTGTAAGTTGAATTTGTGGGACTGCTATGTTGGGGGGGTCCGCTTAGAAGGAGAGGGCTTTGTGTGGCGACTCTGTCTTTGCAACGGGTTTCTCACTTGCCTCCAGGACCTTCAAAGCCCTGCTCCTCAGAACTCATGAAACTCGGATGCCTGCTGAACTCCCGGTCTTTGCGCCTGCTTGTTCCCCCAAACCCTTGTTTTAAGAGCCGAGCGTCTTGAGCCCTGCAGCATTTCAGCTCTGTGCCGTCATGAAGCCAAAATTCTGAGAGGTGGCCCTTATCCATGAAGCCTAGGCAGAAGGTACGTCTACCTTGTCCAAGTCTGATCCCCCCCCATCCCAACGCTTTGTTCAGGGCCAAAGGGTCCAAAACCCCAGGTTTTCTCCATCTGGCAAGCACCCTCCCCAAAGAGATCCCTCGGCGCCATGGCTGCCGATGAGACGGGAGAATCCCCGACTGGGCTGCAGCAGCTCATGCTCTTCAGGCCACACTCTGTTTGCTTTGACGTGGTGCGAGGGAAGTTTGTTCTAATCGTTTTTGTCTGAAGGTTGATGCTCCGCAACTCTCGGAAACAGGAATATGAAGGAAGTCTTAGAAAGTAGTGGTGGTAGTTACATAGTTGGTTTCGACGTGAGGGTGTTTGGGATAGGAATATAAGACTCTGCAGCTTCCTGTTTACGATTGAAACGCTTGGGGTTCGAAGGAAACCTGAACCCCAATCCCTGAACCCGGCCTTTAAGTTCAGGTTTCCTTGAGAAGGCTCCGAAAGCTCTCAAGCCTGGACCTCGAGCGATGAAACCCTGAACCCCATATCGCAAAGAACCCTGAAACTCTGGAAGAAAGCCATGATGAAGCTTAAAGGAAGCACCGTTGACATCATTAACTACCTTCTACAACTTTTACATGACGCCGATGAAACCCTAGAATCCCGAATTATCCTTCTTTGCACGCGCGTGTAAAGCCTAAACGGACCGAACCCCCGAGCAGGCATTGGTCCCTTTTCCTGCCTCGGCTTACCTCAGAGCCTGCGAAGCTGAACGGGGCCTATACGCTGATGCGACAGCACCTGGGCTGTTGTTTTAGGGTTTTTGTTCATCGGATTTTGTGGTTTGTAGAGTCAAGGTTTAGGGCCGCAGGGTCTATATGGATAGGGCTTGGAGCGTTCAGGATTTCAGGTTTGAGTTTGAGCTCCAGGCCCTGTTGGACGCATCACTAAACTTGGCGCGGAGCATGGCATATATGATCTCGGTTCTCGGTTCGCCGACCCCCCCCCNACCCATACCACGCCACAGGGGGTGAAGGGGGGGAACCACCAAAGCCCACACCCGAACCACACCACACCACAGGGAGGGGGGAAGCAACCCACAACCACACCACACCACACCACAGGGGGCGGAGGGAAGCAACCCACCACCCCACACCAGCACATGGGGGGGTGGGGAGGAACCATTGGGGGGGGAGGGGGGGGGGGACGGCCGAACCGGGATCATATATGGGTTGGGCTTGGCATGAATATTTCGGCTTTACAGATTCAGGCTGAGGTCATCAGCTAGACGTGGCAACAGGGTAGGCCCCCACCAAAGATGCTTCCTCCTATGCCATAAATCTGGTCACGGAGTCCCGCGGTCCCTAGACCGTCCTGAAACACTACCGAAAGCCCGTCCTAAGCTCCGTGGTGGGGCAGGTATGGGGTTCGAAACTCTGGTGTTCTGTTAAAACAAAGCCCAGGAATTCGCATGCCATATGTTTCGGTCCGCAAAACCCGGCGCCTAAGTCCAATCCCGTCATCCTAAGATCTTCCGGCTTCAAGCCTCTTGAACTCCAAGCTCTGAGCATCTGAGTCCGCACCTACTGGGTTCTTGTTAAGGGATTTGATTTAAGTTAGGTACCAAAATAAAGAAACCATATTATTGACTATGGATCCCTATTATTATGGTAATTTAAGTCAAGTTCCTTAAACAAGAACCCAGCCTGGCAACCAGAGATCCGGAGGCCAACACCCGGAACCCCAAGCGATTAGTAGACAGATCACTGAGGCGGAAGGCACTTTCTGCCCCCACCGTGGCGCCTGAGATGCATGCGCAGTGTTCTTCTGGGCTTCGGAGGGACTCTACAAATCCTAAGCAATCCTCTTTCAAATTGAAGCCTGTTCAGCGTCAAGAGAACCCTTAGGCTCTAAGGACTCATATGTTAAGGCTTTTGGGCCCAAAGACCATACTATATATGGCTTTTGGGGTGTTTTGAGCCTCAGGGGAACATCGAGGTCAAGCTGCTGAATCGGGGGTGTTCGTTGGCTCCGGTTGACAATTTCAAGAGCTTTAGGTTGGGATAGTGGCAGTACGTCTGCTGCATAAGAAGCACAGCATAACCAGTTCACGGAATACATTGTGCCTTGCAACCTTCATGTTGCCTCCGTTATTCACGAGCTATTAAGATAATTATTCAGCTTTGGTAAGCTGAAGAGGAGGAAGCCAACAGTCATAAGCAGTTGATAACGTGAATCAGAGTGTTTGCGTTGAGAGGGTGAGGACATCTTGGTCTTGGTGGGTGTCGGGAATCATCACCGGCTTGTTCGTAGTGAAGAAGCAATTGCACTGTACTGCGCGTCCCCCGCTGCTCAAAGTAGGTAGACTTTAGACCCCTATCTGTATTCTTGGAGTCTTCGGGATAGAAGAACAACTCCAAGCGCCCCCCGAGGCGAGAGCTCTGAAGCGCTGTCACGCGATAGAGGCGCCCTTGCCATGGCGATGTTGATCTCTTCAAATGGTTAGGGTTTATAAGGGGTTTAGGGTTTATAGGGAGTTCAGGGTTTAGGGTTTAGGCTTTGAGGTTGAGGCTTCCAGGGTTAGTAGGGTTTCTGAGGTTGAGGTTCTTATCTGTGTAGCTGGAGCCCACGATTTTGAGTTTTCGGGGCGATAATGAACTGTACCGGGTGCTGGGGATTGATGGTGCTTTTCAGGGGTAGTAGCTTCGTGAAGTTTGATGGTTTGGGAATGTTTCAGACTTTCGACTTAGCCTTTACATCAACGGGGTCTCGGAGCCGTCACTCCGTCGAAGCTGTAGAGCTTCGGATTTGGCATTTTGCCGCTTGCGGTGAAACCTGAAAAGTGCCGAGTTATGCTGGACGGGGGATCCTTTGCCATGCACGGCTACGTACGGTTGCGAAGTTGGTGCGTGCGTGCTTTCATTTTCTCTGTTGAGCCGATGACACATAGATGCTAGAACCTGAGGTCAAACATGGTACACTCACTGCGCAGGCCATACATAACGGTCAAGCGAAAGTCTTTGCACACAAGAAAACTCTAAACCCCGAACCCCCGAACCCTTCAGCCCTAAATTTGCAAACCCCGAGAACCAAACACACTTTTCCGAACCTTGTGCGGCCGCCAACAGCACCCTCAAGTAGTCTACATAGCTTCAGGTACTTCACATGGTTGTATCCCAGTGTATCCCCATATTCTCCTTGCCCAAAGGATCCTAAGTTTCCATAAGAGAAATTGCCATTATGGTTTTGGGTAAATACCCTAACATAGTACCCTGAACCCCTAAGCCCTAAACTGCGCTAAACTACACATCTAAATATAGGTACTTAGGACCCTTTGGGTTGTGTAGTCCCTGTAGACCCATGCCTTCCAACATCCCGATTAAAGGAATCTACCTTAAACTCTAGTCGGACCCCTGGTGTATCCCTAAACCCTAAACCCTATAGTGAACCCCAGAAAGTTGGAACATGGCTTTAGGAGGATTAGTGCTAGGATCCCTTATACTTTACCTTAAGGGCATGAGGAGAATGATGTTCCAACTTTCTGGCTTCTCTGTAAACCTATATGAAAGGATCTTGGAAGGGCTGGGTAGTTGTCATTGCAGTTCCAGGTTCAGCCGGGACGCTTCTACGCGCTGCTGAGCCTCGGAGAGGCGGAGAGTCTGAGGGCCCGACCCCCAGAGATTTTCTGAGGATCTGTAGGGCTTGGGATCTTTCGGGTTTCTACAAGTGTGAGGTAGTAGGGTTTATAGGGATGTTTGAGGATCTGAAGCGGTCACAAATAGGCTTTAGGGTTGTTGGGGTTTGTACGATTGTCAATTGTGATGTAGTAGCAGGGTTTGTAACTAGGGATCTTTGAGAACCTTTGCTGATTGGGCTATTGCGGGGTACTGGACGGATCTTTCATTGAAGCGAAATGTATCCACAAAGGGGGTAAGTGTAATCTGGAAGGGCTAATTGCCATCGAGGGGATCAGAGCTTGTTCACCATGCCCGTCCCAAGAAAAGCCATCAGCTTGGCTGCCCCTGGCTAAGGTCTCCTGATAGGGAACTGTCTCTTGAAGTCGATCTTTAGCACAAGCCCCTTAAATGACCTAAATCGTGAAAGATCAGACTCTTTCAAGAGAGAGCTTGATTCGGTTTTCCGGAGATGCAGCCCTGAACTCTACACCCCGGTACAACACAGCACCGCCGAACCATCACTGGTCACTAATCGCACATATACCATACCTTAACCCTGAAGAACCTACCTTTTTAAGGACTCATATAAGGAAATCATAATACGGAACCCTAAAAAGGTAGGCTCTTCAGGGTTAAGGTAAGCCTTGACAGCCCTATTCATGCACCATGCAAGCCCTTAAACTCCGCGTCTGGATGAAACTCATAAGGCTCTTGTCCATCGCCGTCGAGATTTGCAACAACCTCGGAGGGGAGGGGCCGTGGCGTATGTGGAAGTGGAACCGAAACAGAAAAAGCATGAGATAGAAGAAACTATTGGCCTTCATAGGATTTGTAAAGGTTTAGGGGCATAAGGTTGGGAGTTTGGGGCTCTTTGGTTTGGGCTATAGCTGAGGTCAAGTAGCAGCCCCTTGTGTTGCACCCCTGCATTTGGGCTGGCATACGCTGACAAGGATAGCCTGGATTGCCTGGGGTCGTTTTTGTGCTCAGAAAACAGAGTCCCAGGCATCGGACTGTGTGGGACGTGCGAGGTTCCTTCAAGTACCAAAATCCTAACACTGCAACCCCAAGCTTCAAACTCCCCAAGTTTTAGGGGTTTATGGGTTTAGGGTTTAGGGGTTAATCCCTAACCCAGGCCTTAGGCATCAACCCTCTTTACGGTGTTCCTTCGTTGCGAACTGCAGTCGTAGACCCTTACCGAGGTCAGGATTTCAATTGGCACTCCGACTGCTACGGCGAGATCCTCTAGGCCATCGGCCTACCCTAATGCTCCAACTTCGGCCGCAAAGACCCCGAATAAAGATTTATCCGGGCAGTGCTGGGTATCCGAAACAACACCAGCAACAATGCCTGCTATGGACTTCAGGAGTTTTATGATTGATGGCTTGTGGGACTTCCTTCCAAGTTTCCTTGGACAGAAGTCTGTTGCTTGTGCTTATTCGCCCTTTGCATTGGTTTATTGGGCTCCCGATTTCAGTGTTTCTGACTCAAGGTCAACAGGTTTGCAGTGTAGAGTGTTGCGGAGAAGCTAGTGTTCCGAATGCCGGGCCTTGCCAATGCAGTTTTTTTGTGCTACACTTGCTAAACCCTATTAAGCCTAGCCGGCACCAAAATCCCAAGAAACCCTAGAACTCAAAACCTTGCAGCAAAGATCGCAAAACCTAAACCCGAAACCCGAAACCCAAAACCTACCGCCAATGCGAAGAGTCCAGACAAATCCTCATGCCCCAAATCAGAACTCCTCCATCATTATAAACTCTATGAGCCCCCAAAACCCTCCGCCTTGAACCCAAACCTAACTCTCTAAACGCCGAAACCGCAAAGCCTGCAGCCTGCAGAACCCTAACACCCTTAAGCCTTAAGCCCCTACCTCAACCTTGCAGGCCTCAGTGTGCTGGATTCAACGAAAGGATGGAAGGCAGACCGACTCGATGAAGGATCTTGAGACAAGTGAGGTTGGGCCTACTTCAGAAAAGGATTCAAGACTTCTCACTCTGCCTGACATTGCAGGATTGCAGTTCGGATTTCAGGTCGATGAACCGAGTCAGTTTTTTTTGTTTTATGGCCAGGGTCAAAATCCTCGACGATGCTAATAATCCTGAAGCCCACACCCCTGCGAAGGCAGCTGACTTCAGGTGGCGGGAGGCCGCTGTGGTTTGTGCTACCGCTTAGGATGTAGGAGCCGGCACTGATTGCAGTTCTTTCTTTAATCTGCCAAGCAGAAACCATCGTTCGACGAACGAATACGAAGAGTTATCAGCCAGATTGAGGAGACCGAAAGTTGAAGAGTTCCAGATTGATTAGATCGATTTCTGAAAGACTCAGCCTCGCACCCTTGACACATGCAGATGCTGCATGGTACCATCGGTCTGATGGGTTGCACTTGGTGACCTGGGCCCCGCGTACAGCTTCTCCAGGGTGTTGACTTGTTTTGGCTCCGATATGCATGTTTGGAAATTACATGTCTACAATTCTTTGCTGTACGTCCCTTGTTCGACCCTGGCCAAAGCTGGTCTGAGACGTTGATGGAAGGCTCGGCTGTCTCAGTGCCTTCTCTTCCTCAGCGGAGAGGTGGAGTTTGGGGTTGTGGGGGCGAGGGGGAGTTTAAGGCTAAGGGTGACTCAGGTGTGGGGGGGGGCTTTGATATTGAGAGGGTTTGACTTTGGGGTGTAATTAAGGCTTTGGCTTTGGGGAGTTAAGGAGCAAGGGTAACGGATGCAAGAGTCGGGGCTCACATTGTTGCGAAGTTCCTCGGAGGCGTGGTTCTTGGTTTTTTGCAATGGTTTCTGCATGGAAGGATTTGTAAACAGCTGATCGCACAGGGCCTGGATGACTGTGTTGAGGGCACTTGATGTAAGACTTAGGTCTCTCGAGTTGTTGTTTTTTTGAGATTGCCGTCTCGCCTGGTTTCACGATCGTACTATTTGTGCACACGCGCTTACATACGTACCTACACACATACATATTACATACTTTGGATCCATGTGCTGGTCGCCAGCAGGCCCACTACACGCAGGGTGCTCTGGACGCGCTTTGGAGGCAGTTCCGAGAGAGGCACGGCAACACCGGGATTTGTGGGGGTTTCTAGGCAATGGCTTTACTTGATTGTTTTGGAATGTTATGCGGGTTTGAAACATGACTGACTTAGGTTAAAGGTTAAGGTAGACGACCAAGGTACCCAACGTGACAGCTCATCTGCCATGTGCCGACACCCATGGATATGATGTGTCTGCTGTGCAAGTTAATAACAACTCCGATCAGCAAGAATGCTACCACATGAGAAGCAACATCGCCGGTAACACTCTTATGGTTCTTCTTCGCTTTTAGGTTGCCTGAAGGTATATAGGGACACCCTTCACGGTCTGCGGTAAAGGTTCCTCTTCGCTCTCTTCCGTTCAGGAACCCAGCCGTTTTGCTGGGGAACTCCTCTGCGGAGGCACGTCCGTGATTCATTGAAACCGCTGTCGAGCTTGGAGTAGACGTGTATGAGTTCCAGGCTAAGGGCTTGCAAAACCTTTAATCTGGGTTGATTCGGGTCCCTGCACTAAGTAGAGGTGTCTTCAGCCGGTACCGTGCTTTTAATTACTAGATCAGCCTGAATAAGTAACAGATATTCCCAGAGGTCACCAGCGGCGAAGCGCTGAGGGATTTCTTTGCGGCGGCGATGACCTTGCGGCGGCGCTCGCTGCGACCTGGCTGCAGTAGGTAAGGAAAGAAGCATGTGCACTTCAGGATCCTGTTTAATTAGGGCGTATTAGGACCCGGTTCAGGGGAATTCCAGGATACTTTGCGTGGTGATGTGTCTGAGGTCTTTTGGGTTTTAAGCCGGCAATCCGAAGCCGTACTTCACCCCAAAACGCTAAACTCTATGCCACCGGGTCAGAATCTCGAATCCCTGCTTTTCCCGTAGGATCCGAGAGTTCCATGACCAGTCAAAAGCTAGATGAACTCAATTATGACCGTTGTGGGTGGGTGCTGTCTCGCTTAGTTGTAGATGAGTCCTGAATTGTTCGCAATCCTTGAACTGGCTGGCTGCTGTATGCTCCAATTGGATTGCAACCTATAGGCAGTATAAGACATAAATGAACTTCCAGCCGCTTTCCCAGGCAAGAGGTCAACTCTTGGAAAGAGGCTGCCAGATTCAGAGCGGGACAGGTCCAGTGTGATTTTCTGGATGAGGTTGAGCCCTTAGGGCCTGCATGGTTGTTGCATATTTACAGGCCTTACACAGGCACATGGATCCCTTGAGAAGGGTGTGGTTTCAGATGTGGGATTGGATCAAGGATGTGCGGGGTGGGTTTGGGTGCGGTGTACGCTCGTCGAGCTAGCTCGGATTTTATGACGAACAATGTGTCTTGATGCACCCAACTGACAGGGTTCCGGGCTGACTGCCACTTGTGTTGTGCTCAATGGCTTCTCCCATCATATACCTCTGCTTTCCCACAGCAGATCGCAGCAATCTCGGCGCCCCACCGGGCAGGGCCGGTATCCTCTCAACTACTGGTTATGAGTTATAAGTTTTAAGCAGATTAGCACGTAATGACACGTGAGGTCATAATGTAGCTTAATGAATGGTAAACGCGCCAGTAGTTAACAATGACACTGCTGACAAGCACCCCCCTTGCACAAAGGACCTCAAGTTGAGTTATAGCTTTAGGCAGGCTATGCACCCCACTCACAATGCAAGCAAAGTGGCAGGCTCCTGTTGCCCAGCTCTTCGTGGAGCCGCGGTTTTTTTCGCGGCGGCAGCGGGAGCGATTGCTGGGCTCGAGCCTTGCAGGTTGAGCATTTGGATTCGGGGCTTCGGCATGGCATGGGGTCTATCAGGGCTTAGGCTTCCATGAAAAGGGCTCAGGGTTTAGGGTTCAATCAGGGTTGAAGCTTTTGGGTTCCCACAGGTGGATTGTGCTGGTGTGTACTGTCGGAATAGCAGGTTGTAGTTGTGGGAATCGCCGATCCGGGAGCTTGGGGCTAGTGTTGGTTCGATGGCTTTGGTTCGGGACTTTGACTTCCGGGTGGTTTCTATTTAGGAGATATGGGCTTAGTTTTGGGGGGTCACGGTACATCGGGCCTGGCGAATCCCTTGAATTGTGTTGTCGCAACGAGGGAGAGGGGGCCACTGCGGAACAAGGCTCAGGATGCCTCTCCCAGGGGTTCTTCGACTTTCTGTACCATGGGCGTGTATTTCGTATGTGGATCTTGTGATTTTGGACCGAGTGGTAGGGGTGTGCGAGGTTTGCGCTTGGAGCTGGGGCCGAGGTTTGATTCTTGCTGAAGGAATCGCGGTGCCAGTTGCTGTTTTGGGAAACTGTTGGCAACACACCCTCTAGGCCTTTTGAACAGAAGCCGAAACTTGATACATCTCTAGATCCGGGGAAGGACAGCTATATAGACCCATCCCAGAAGCTAAAGCCCTTGAGCATAAACATAAACCTGAACCCTAGACCCTTAAATCATCTTAAAGCACTTGAACCCTTAATCCGTGAAGACCTTCCACTAAATCTTTAAGCCAACTTGAACCCTTTTCCCTTGACAGCAAACCATCGAGCCTCAAACCCGAATCCCTACACGCCAAAGCCTCGAGGTCAAGCATACCAGCGGCTCCTTGATGCCGGGCTTCCACCCGAGGCCCGACTTGCTTCTGGGGAAGCAGGGGTTGGGGTTTTGAGCCCTGAGAGTCCCCAGCTCATCTGAGCCGAACATCTTATGTGAAGAAGCTTTTAGAATGTAATTATGAATTATGTGTTGGGGTGTACTATGAAGATACTAAGAACAAAGCACCACATACATATGCATATATATAGATAGATAGATAGATAGATCGACAGATAGATTTATAGTAATGTAGATATGTATACGATTCAGGGTCAAAGCTTCCTGGCTCAGTGCAACCACAATAATTCTTAAACTTCCTATTGTTGACTCCGCGCAACCACAAGCTTTACACCGTCCACTGCCTCTTCACGGTTTTGTATCTTCGATTCTCGCGTAAGGTTGCTTGTTCCTAGCCCTATAAATCCCAATACGGCCCACAATGCGTGGATAGGTGGCTTTCAACAAGCTGGACAGCGACGCAGACGGAGAGGCGCTTGACGGCTGAAGGGAAGTCCGAACATTCAGAATCTCTACAGCAAAACTGAGTGTCGGCACCTGTGGCTTGATGGTATAGGGCTTTCTGATGCAGGTTGGATAGCAGGGTGGAAGACATTTTCAAGTAGGACTTGGTCCTGGGATTCGGATTGCTTCCCCGAACAAGTGCCAGACCAAGCAGAGCTTTGCCATGAATTCGGTTGCTCCACGGCTCCGGAAAGCAGGCAAATCGCGGTGAATGAAATCAAGCCCTGCTGCAGCAAGCGAGATTTCTCGGGCTTGGCCAAGCATCCCACTCTCACATTTCGTATCAGTACCAGGCTTGAAGAAGCTTTCTGAGGTGATCTGTTCAGTCCGGTGTTTAACATTGAAGACGGGTCGCCACCAATGAAAGGACATCGTCTTCGAGGCCTCTCTCAAACACTGTGTGCAATGTCGCAGAGTTTTCCCCAACATGTTTAATGTACATCCAGCTAACTAAGGCTCCTAAGCACACTGAAGCAGCAACTCCAGACTCCCTTCCAAACTTCTGCAGATCCTGTTTTCCCCGAACACATCCCTCAGCTCGCCGCGGCGGATTTCGCTGCAGCGGGGCGCGTGGGCATCACCATGCCGGCGGAGCTGTTGCTGAGGCCTGGTATTGTCGTTCTATTCGTGCAGTTAGAATTGCTACATCTACAGGCTTGCTAGCCAGGTGGTTAGCAAGGCTATGCGAGAAGTTTTGGTTTATCAACTGGATTGGAGAAGCCGAAATTCCGTCTAGGCTGTTTGAGACCGTGGACACGGCGCGGCGGGGCCTCATCAGCTTGGAGGCGAATACATACTTTTTTAAAGGCTTTGCAGTAGTGGCGGGTTTGGAAGCTTTGAGGAGTTACCATACTGGGAACGGACTTGTTTGAGAGGTGTCGAGAACCGTATGTCTTGCGGCAGTCGCAGACAATCAGGGAAATCCCGATCTCCTCAATGTCAAGCTTCAGGCTATGATGTTCGAGATGGGGCTGCGTAAGTCGCACTCAGCAGGGCTCCGGTGATAGCCGTCCAGCGAGTAGTTGCAGGACTCTACATGCCTGGACACTGAGTCATGAAAAGAATCGCGATTTCTACGTCTCGATTGCTACAATGGACGCGACAGACATGTCGCTCCCTCGCAGTCTTGGGCCAGCAGGCTGCGTCCCCTGATTTTGCGGAACGGGACGCGTCAGCTGTTACATTCCAGGGCGACAAACCATCGAGTCCAATTTGGCACGAGACCCTAGCACGCATGGTGGAAGACGCTCGGAAGCCGCTTACCCGAGGAGGTGGAAAGACCGAGCTTTCAAGGAGCGCGTGCAGCTACCAGTATAGATCAACTCTGCGTGGTTGGAGTATCAATGCTGCTGCTTTAGCACGCTGCAGAGACCGTGCCAGAGGCAGGCAGTGTAACATCGATGCGAACCATCTGCTGGACCTCGTACTTGAACAGGGCGGTTTGTGCGCATATTCTGGTATACCGATGGAGCTGTTCCGGCCAAACTCGCATTGGAGGGTTTCTATCGAGAGAATAGACAATGGGCAAGGTTATTTACAGGGTAACTGCTGTCTGATTGCTGCGGAATTCAACTCTCAAGCTCACACAGCCGCGCATGGGGCGCCTGGATCTGCACAGTGGTCAAAGCAGAAGGTCCAGGAGCTTGCCCATGTCCGGAAAGAGGAGGTACAGTTACAGGGACTTCAAGCCTGCATTTCTGTTGCAAGGTTACGCCCATCTCCGAGCCGCACTTCCCATAAGAGAGACTTTCGAGGACCCGATACGGATGGCAGGTTGCGATGTACGCGCTGCGGAGTCTGGAAACCACAGGATCAGTTTTCCAGGAAGACAGCAGGCACAGTTGGCTTTCGAAGCCAGTGCAAGCAATGCGCAAATGACCAGCTTCTGGCTTGGCTGCAGACAATGCGTGGGCACGGGAAGTGGCTTCTCTTGGATGCGTACAAAAGTTTCTCAAGAGGCAGGCACCGAGGACACTTTTTGCTTGACCTCAGCGACCTGCTTGACATGTTATGGCGCCAAGGAGGACGCTGCTACTATTCAGGTGTGCAGCTGCATTGTGCAAGGGGCCCTGCTGACTGGGTCTGGTCCATCGAACGCTTGGACAACTCCTTGACGTACACCAAAGACAACTGCGTGCTGATTGCACGAGAATTCCAGACATCCGCAGTATCCAGTGTTCGGCACTGCCCAGTGGTCGCGCCGAAAGGCCAGCCACATTTGGGGACCATACTGGCTTCCGGATGTTGATCTTGGCTGCTGAGGGCACTGCCTGATTTCGAGCAAGATTTGTGCAGCCACGCAGGAATTTCAAAGCAGCATCTTCGGGTAGATCTTGTTCAGACGAAGGTCGTGAGCTCGCACTCCCTCAGTTTCCGTAGCTGGGAGGTTAATTAGATCACCTCACTTGCAAGTGCGGCGCACTTTAAACTCGTTAGGTTTGTCTCCACGCACCATATCAACGCAACCATATCAGCACGATCGGCAGGTTGGATGAGAGCACTGTAAAGGACTAGGGAGGCTTGGCCTTGAGATTCGTAACCTGTTTCGTTTAGAGGTTAGTCTCTCGTTTGGAGTTTGAGTGTGCTACAGCCAGTCAGCTCAGCAGCTTCGCAATTTGCCGATCATAAATGGGATAAGGCAGCTGCACCTAAACCCTCGACGATGCAGACTCTTAAAGTCCTTCCCTGCATCTCCATGCCCTGACACGATTGTCTTCAACAACCTATCGATGGACAGTCACAGAATCTTCAGTTTATGTACGTAGAACAGACCCAGCACTCAGGACGGTTCTCCGGGTCTCTAAACAAGCTCAAGATCCCATCGATGTGTGCATAAAATGCAATAATACAAACATAATTACACATGCAGATGTAATGGTAGGCTTTCTCCACGTTATGGGCGCCAGGCTTTATGAATGGCTTGATCCGGTCAGACGCAACTGTGCGCCGTTTGTGTCTGTTCTGGTTATATGTAGCTCTAACTATCTATCCATCTATGTACCTATGTATCTGCCAACCTACCGACCTACCTGCCTATCTACCTATCTGCCGATGTATCTATCACCAATCTCCCTATCTGCCCATATGCGTACCTGATGACCTATGTTTCTATCTATCTGTCTAATATACCTGTCCATCTGTCTATCTATCTGGCCATCAGACTATGCATTTGCCTATATCCATCCCTCCATCCATCCATCGCTCCGTCCATCCATCGCTCCGTCCATCCATCCATCCTTCCTTCCTTCCATCCATCTTTAAATACTGCTTACATAGTCCATCTATCTCTCGCATGGTAGGTTATCATCAGCTAGCTGTCAGTCATGATTAATGATTAATGTCTTCCAGCAGTGTTAGAATCTCAGACCACGAGTGCTGCCAATGCTTCGTGCTGCCTATTCAGCAAACTGGACTACCGTGCCGGGACTTCGGTTTGCTGTCAGTCGCAGTCATGGAGTGAATCCGGATCTTCGCGTCCCGCTGCCAGAGAAATTGCATCCTTTCACGCGGAGCCAGCGTGCTGTAAGGTGCGATGTTGTGGACCGGAAGATGTCGACTTCCACAGTCCCTGAAGACAAACCGCCGCGTCCCATTTGCATTGGGGATTTGGAGAGAATGGTCGAGGAAGCTCGGAGACCATTAAAGGCAGTTGGACTTAGGCATACTCAGCTTTCACGCACAAGCTACGGCTACCGATATAGATCGACACTGCGAGGATGGAGTAGACGTGCGGCCTCTACAGCCCACTGCAGAGACCGCAAAAAAGGCTTGCAGTCCAACATAGATGCAAACTATCTTCTGGACCTTGTACTTGCGCAGGGCGGCCTGTGTGCATACTCTGGCATACCGATGGAACTGCTTATGCCAAATTCGCACTGGAGGTTATCCATCGAAAGGCTCAACAACAGAGACGGGTATCTTAAGGGAAATTGTTGCTTAATTGCGGCTGAGTTCAATTCAGCAGTGCACACGGTGCCTGACGAAGCCGGTGCTCCTATCGGATCCGCGCAATGGTCTAAGCGAAAAGTCCAGGATCTCGTCCATGTCCGGACAGAGCAAGTGCAGTTGCAAATGTTGCAGGAAGGAATTTCCCTTGCAAGGCTGCGCCCATCCCCGACTCGACCAACCAGCTACGTCCGATTTCGAAGCCGGGATGCACAGGGCAGGTGGTTGTGCGAGCACTGTGGCAGTATTGTGCTGGGAACTACGTGCAAGCAGTGCAAGAGCGATGTGCGATTAGCCTGGCAAAGGACTGTGCGCGGGCAGGGGCTCGAGCTCCTGAACTCAGCTCGTCAGAGAGCTAGAAGGGGCATGTGGGCTGGAACTTTCAATCTCGACTTTGACGCCGTGCTTGACATGCTCTGGATCCAAGGAGGACGATGTTACTACTCAGGGGTACCGCTGCATTGTGCAAAGGGACCTGCGGACTGGGTCTGGTCCATCGAACGCTTAGATAACTCGGTGACATACACAAAAGAGAATTGTGTCTTGATTGCAAGAGAATTCCAGACATCCGACCAGAGTCGCAACAAAGCGAAGTATCCAGTGTTCGGCACTGCTCAGTGGTCGCGCCGAAAGGCCAGCCACATTTGGGGACCATACTGGCTTCCGGATGTTGATCTTGGCTGCTGAGAGCACGTCCCGATTTGGAGCAAAACATTTTTCTCCTGCAGCCGAAGTCAGGATGTTCTCTTGGTGTAGCACTTGAGCCCAGCAAGTGAGTTTCAATATGGCGTTTTAGTGCAATGAGCAATGAGATCATATTCAGCCGAAGGCCGAGAGGTCGCTGTTCTTGCAATTCCCATTAGCCATTCAATCACAACGGCTGACTAACAAGTGTTGCACACTTCGACAGTTTAAATATCCGCACCATACCATAACCGCAACCGACCACAGCAGCAGAATCTGTAGGTTGCATGTCAGCACCTGGAAACACAGCCTCCTGGTAGGCTTGACCTGGAGCCTCGTAAGCTCGTACTGTTTAGAGTTTGGGGTCGTCTACATCAGGGTTCCCGGGTCTTCTTGGGTGGTTTCGAGTTGCTGCAGATCAGGTTAGGCCCTGTTAGGCCATAAAGAACACCAGGGCACCTGTGCTGAAATTTTCGACGGTGCAAGCCGTTCAAAACCGTAGGTCTTACTCCCATCGCTGAACTTGGCAGTAGAGGTTTGCGCTTCTTTGGGTCGGGCTCTTTCCGATGGTCTTCCAAAACGCAGACGAAGTCAAGTCCTGAACCGTGACCGAGACGTCATGCGGCATAAATGTAGACCCCTATCGATAAACCCCGTTCCTCCAGTAAGGATTAGGCTTCGGAGCTTGGGTGCACAATTCTCGTGGGTACTTTAGCATCTCGTTTTAGAGCTGTGCTGCTTCTTTCTCTGCAACATGCATCAGCTCACTAAATGATTTAGACACTAACTGACCTTTGCAGGGATCGATCGATCTATCTACCTATTTGCCTGTCTATCTGTCGATCTACCTATCTTCCTATCGATCTAGCTATCTATCATCTATCTGTCTATCTATCTACCTATCTATCGATCCATCTCCGGACTCTGTTTCCTGTGGTGCTCATCGGCTGTCGGTCGTGCCGTAACTGAACATCATCCGGTGACATCGAGTTTGTGTCGGATCGTCAGCCAAGCACCGCATAGCACGGTGTACACAGCGGATAACTGAGCAACTGAGCAGGCATTGCACGAGGTCGGACATCTAGAAGCTTAAACAGAGACGAGGACCTCAGAGCATCGGGTGTTTAACGAAGGCTCCTAATTGTGAACAACTTTGTCATGGCAGTTGATGCTTCAGGGTGTTTAGTTAAATGACTGGTTGCTTGATGGACATGCGCATGTAAAGCAGTGCAGGGCTCCAAAGTAGATTGTCCGAATGATGAGTCTTGCGTCGAGCCGCTCGGCGGCCACCCAGTAATTAGCAGTTGTGACGCGCCGGCCGTTGCGCAAGCTGGAATCTCCTGCCGGGTCTCCAGTTTGACCGCAGCGCCGCTCATGAAGCGAATCAGCAAAGCTGGATCTTTGCGTCTCCATCGCCACCCTGGCCCGGCCTCAGAAATTGCACCCTGACAGCCTTGGCAGCTCTGGCATCGTGGAGAAAACGAGCCGTGTGTAAGGTGGGCAGGAAGATATCAACTTCTACGTTCTACGACGCCAAACCGCGGAGTCCCATTCCCGGCGAAGACCTGGCACGACTGGTTCAGGAAGCCCGAAGCCTACCGAGGCCTCGAAACACCGGGCTGTCAAAGCCGGCCTACTGGTAACAGTATGCATCGATGCTGCGAGGCTGGAGTATTCGTGCAGCGTCCAGGGCTCGCTTCAGAGACCGAAAGAAGGGCCGGCAGTCCGATGTAAATGCGGACCATCTGCTGGGCCTCGTACTTGAGCAGGATGGCTTGTGTGCATATTCTGGTGTACCGATGGAACTGTTAAAACCAAACTCGCATTGGAGGGTTTCCATCGAAAGGATCGACAACGGACATGGTTACGTTAAAGGGAACATCTGTCTTATTGCGGCTGAGTTCAACTCAGCAGTCCACAAGATGAGCGACGAGGAGGGCGCTTCTTCTGGATCTGCGCAGTGGTCCAGGCAGAAGGTCCAAGAAGTGGCCCACGTCCGGTCAGAGCGGGTGCAGCTGCAAAGGCTGCAGAAAGACATTGCTTCTGCAAAGCTGCGGCCTTCCCCGACCCGACCAATCTCCAGGCGTTCTCCAGGACCGGATGCAGCTGGCAGGTTGCTTTGCGGGCATTGTGGCACCTGGAAGCAGCAGTCGCAGTTCAATCGGAATTCTGCAAGCAGGACTGGGCTGCAAAGCTTTTGCAGGCGGTGTGTCAGTGATGTGCAATCAGACCGGCTGGGAACCATGCGCGGGCACGCGCTCCAGTTACTCGGAGCCGCCCGCCAAAGATCTAGAAATTGCCATTGGTGCGAAAGTTTCGCTCTCCATCTGGACGATGTCCTTGACATGGTGTGGCTCCAGGGTGGACGCTGCTACTACTCAGGTGTTCCGCTGCATTGCGCGGCGGGCCCTGCAGACTGGGTCTGGTCCATCGAGCGCCTAGATAACTCGCTGACATACACAACAGAGAATTGCGTGTTGATTGCTCGAGAGTTTCAGACGTCCGACCAGAGTCGCAACAAAGCGAAGCATCCAGTGTTCGGCACTGCTCAGTGGTCGCGCCGCAAAGCCAGCTACATTTGGGGACCTTACCACCCCGACTGTGAGGCTTGGAATGGGCTATGCACCTCGCAAGCGGTTTTGGAATAATCGAGCTTGAGCCTGAACAGAAACGGCACCAATGGGGATTTCATTAAACACACGGAAGCTGCTGATCTTGGCCTTTTTCGCCTGCTGTACTTGTGAGACTTGGTTGATAGGTCTGTTTAGCAGTAAGTGGCTGAAGAGGAAGGAACTCATTTGGCCCCATTCAAACATTTGCCTCTTGGACAGGAATGGACAACCGCCTTCGAGGTTACGAGGCCTTCTAGCATTGCACTGCTGTCAAGAGACCGAGTTCAGTTGCAAAGATCCTAGGATGGATCCATCTTGAGAGGAAATTGGCACTTGAGGGTGCTAAAGGGGTTTACATAGGCTGATATAGGGCTTTGGACTCTTTCGGGAAAGAGCGGGCACATGTTTATGTGAGGTTTTAAGTCTTCGACCATTTTGAACATGTGGGAAAGTGCTTTATTGTTGCAGATCCGGGCGGACTTGCTCGAGGCATCAGGAACCTTCAAAAACAAGCAGCCCCTTAAACTCAACGTTCGGATCCTCGTGCACTCTTGGGGCTCTCCCCCTGGATCCTATGGGATGCCACAACTTCCCCGTGCCAGAGGCTCCAAAGCGGTCAGCATTGCGTTACCTAGATCCTAATTAAGCCCCATCAAACCCCCACAACATCTTCAAACCCACCCTGACTAACAAGCAAGCGGAACCGACGAAAAAGAGCAACACAGCTAGCGCGGCTCAAGGCCCCCTGCGGTCCTTCCCGGAGGAGGCCTCGAGCCTCTGCCGCCGCCAGAGGCGGGACTTGGGGCTGGTTCATCGGCTGTTTTTGTTGGTCCTTTCATTGGGGGCTGAAGGCTTGATTATTTCTGTGTCTTTTCTGTTTTTTGGCCTTAGGATCAGGGTCTAGCATTGTTTCATAGCATGGGGCCTCGCAACTCTTGAAGTTGATGGTTGTTGTCAGGGCCAAAGTTCCCCAGACATGTGAGTTGTCTGGGTTTCTGTGGTCTTGTCTTCTGGCTTCAGGGTTGGGTATGAGGCTTTCAGGCTCTGTTACAGGTCGAGGGTTCCTCGTGTGTTTAGTACTGGGGCTTCAGAGGCGCAAGGGCTCAAGCTGTAGCGGTTTGAGGCTGCAGGTTTGATCAGGTTTTGTATTCGTTTGGTCATGTCTGGGTACCGGGGCCTGAGATTTCCGTTGGGGTTCCTGTCTTGGTCAGGATTGCATTTGACGGAAGTTTGTTCTTTGCTCGTTTATTTTCCATTTCTGAAGTGCCAATACAGCTCTGCACGTCTGTACCGCAAGAGCTCTATATGGCGCAGCTTTGGAGGCCGTGCCTCTGGATGTGCTCCGAAGCATCGTGTGCCTGCCCCAGACCAGGGCTCATGGAGCCCTCTGAAAATCTCTGTTGGGTGTTGTGGTCTCTGTTAGTTGATGTTGACGGTTGCGAATTGTGAGGCTGCTTTGTGTGAGCCTGAGGAGCTTAAACCCGAAATCCTCAACAGCTACCCTAAACCCCGAAGTACCCTAAGCCAGAAACATCACAAACTCAATAGGCCTTAACTCCCGAGCCCCCAGAACAACCCTGAACATTACAAACCCTCCGTAAGCTTTAAATTGCAAGCCTTATAGACCCTAAACCCTCAGCCTTAAATCATAGACTGTCAACCCCAACTATAGGCCCTAAACCCTAAACCCTGAACTCTCAGCCCTAAACCCAAAAACCTAAACCCTATAGACCCAAAATCCCCAAACCCTGAAACCCTAAACCCTGAAACCCTAAAACCCCTAAACCCCCGAGGATAGAGCTCGTGAATCACAGCTCCTTCACACCTGTGTGGACATCGGAAGGCAAGCGTGAAAGAGAGAGGGGAAGGGCTTCGTTTTTTGTCGTTTGGAGGCTTGTATAGGATAAGGGTTTAGGGAATTAGGGGTTTCGGATGGGGTTTAGGGCCGCATCAGGTTCGAGGGTTAGGGTTTGAACGTTTGCGGATTGCTGGTTAGGCCTTGCTGCGAGGGCATATAGGGGCTTAGGAAGCGTACATCGCTTGTGACATTTATTATGATGACCTTGGTTCATACATTCATACTACTGTTACATTGGGTTTTGGACTTTTGGGTATGGAGCGCTTGGGACTTGACGGGTTTCGAGTTTCGAACTTAATCGGTTACTGCTCTCCTTGACCTAGGGTTAAGCTTCCTATGATATGGTCTATGGGTTTAGTGTTGAACCATGTGCAAGGATTTACGGCCAACTTCGGGTTCAGGGTTGAACAATGTTGCGAGCGCAAGGGTTCGGTTGCTCGGTGTTCACATGTGTGAGTCAGGAGTTATGTTGTTTGTCAGTATCAAACAAATTTTACCTTTCCTGTAGTTAAGCTGTGGGAGAAGGTTGAAGACCTCTGGGTTTCTGTGGCTCCGGCACGGATTTAAGAGTATTTACCCTGAGGCTCCATGTACCTATATAGTGCATATGTCGGCCTCAACGTACCCACACAGGAACTTCTTCAAGGCCTAAGTATCTACTACATGGGTTCGTGGAGCCTGAAGGTTAAACCTACAAGGGTTTTGAACTTTGTGGGGTCAGACTTGTGGGTTTGGATGGCCTGCGTGGCTGGCGGGCATTAAGGCTACTTTGTTGTAGATTGGGATCCGTAAAAGAAGTATAGGCTGTGGTAGTTCACGGCATGGTTTAGAGTCTATAAGAAGAGAGGGTTTAGGGTTCCGGCACGAGTGATCCAGGCGTTAGGCTTCATGCTTCCAGCTTGTTCGTGGGCACTCTGGCTCGCAGGACGAAATCTTTTCGTTCTAACTGACGGGCGTGGCTGTGATGCGACAATTTTAGTGAACTATTCTTTCAACTGCAACGGAATATTCCCGCAACAATACAACCACCACCTGCCCCACATCCTTTCCTATGGAATTGATTTCCTTCCTTCGCCCTTCCTCTTCTGACGCCACAAAGGCCCAGAATTCGATCGCTGTCGCCATGTTCTCGTGGTCTTTGGGATGCTTCGACCTGCAGCCCCGCCGTAAAAAGCGTTCCCGCGGGTTGGCCCCGAACACCATGATGAGTGATGAGGCCGGGTCTGGGGGTTGTAGGGTTCAGGGGTTTCAGGGTTTTGGCGGTTGATGAGTGATGAGGCCGGGTCGAGGGGTTGTACAGCGTTCAGAGCTTTCAGGGTTTCAGGGCTTACGGAGGACTTTGCATGACGAGGCCCAAGCCGTGTAGATTGGTTTGGTTTCGCGGTGCAAAATTTGCAATATGGCTTTGGTGCGTATCGTTTAGGGGTTTGTTCAGAGTTCAGGGCCTGAGCATTTAGGGATTTAGGAAGCGAGGCAGTGGACCCGGGTGTCACCCGCATCAAGGCTACGCAAGAAGGTGGTGTAGACTTTGACCGCCACCTAAGCCTCAGAAGTAACCCTAAACCCTAAACCCTGCAAGTGCTAGACACTTGCACGGCACTCGGATGCTCAATGAGATGTGGAGTCTGCAGCCTTCGGGATGCACTGGGCCGTGGCGGATGCTGCGGCCGATCTTTTTCCCCTGGCAGCTACTGCCTCGAACATCAAGCTTCATGTCACTCAGATCCTGTCGGTGTGTACANGCCGTGGCGGATGCTGCGGCCGATCTTTTTCCCCTGGCAGCTACTGCCTCGAACATCAAGCTTCATGTCACTCAGATCCTGTCGGTGTGTACATGATACAAGCATGCTTCTGATGCTTGTATCCCACCCGATCCCCTTGTTCTCAAAAGAAAATCATTCAAAGTCCAGATCCTGCTGTAACTGCTCTGGCTGCTGCAGGTGTTGTTGTTTTGCCTCAAGAGGATCTAAGCCGTCGGCCTTTCGTCGGCGAGCTGAACGCATGTGTGGATCCTCA
>BGNK01004979.1:1310-40801 GCA_003297005.1 Symbiodinium sp. clade A Y106 | reverse complement strand
ACTTTTCCCCGAAACTGCGTTGCTATTCTGTTGACTCAAGGGCCCTATGGCAGCGGTAAATCAGCTATACATATCACGGTCATGGCATGCAGCACTCACAAGTTAAGTAGGATTCACATCTATCTATATTTCCAGGGTGCAATACCTTGTATTTAACCAATATAATACCCTTTAGAATACTTTGCAAAATTCCACTCTCATAGCCTATATATCTTATAGAAATCCATCTGGAATATCCTGTCGAATACCTTATACAAGACCATCTATATATGATTTCCCCCCGCATGCCTTTTTTTACATGTACCCTAAAGGACACTCTACACAAGACACTATATAGAATACCTTATAGGATATCCTTTAGAATACCTCCTCTATGTATCTCAAAATTTTCATATAGAATACACTGATATAGAATACCCTCATGCCTTATCGAATACCCCAGAGCCTCTAGAATACTTATCATATACTTTCAGGCATAGCCCGTATACCTCTAAAATACTTAGAGTACCTTACAGAATACCACATAGAGTACCCTACAAAATACCTTGTGGAACACATAGTACCCTCTATATATCGTGCGCCTCATGGAAGACCATCTGGAATACTTTNACAGAATACCACATAGAGTACCCTACAAAATACCTTGTGGAACACATAGTACCCTCTATATATCGTGCGCCTCATGGAAGACCATCTGGAATACTTTATAGAAGACCTTATAGAATGCCTAGAATGCCCCTATGGTAAGGGATTTCTAGGAGCGATCCAGGAATCGAAGAGAATAATCTTGAGAATACCACAAACCTCCTCGAATTTTGTACAGGTGACCCTAGGTAATACCTTATAAGACAACTTTGACGTTTATGTTGGTGCCTTGTACAATCCCTTATACAATGCGCTATGGAGTACCCTATAGAGCGCCCAAAACATACGTTACATAATATGCCACTAGCTTACAGAATACCCCCTGTCTATGATGCCGACTGAGTACCCCATAGGAAGTCCTGAAGAAAACCCTATGGAAGGTTCTTTAAAATACCGTAGAATGCACCATAAACTGCCGTGTAGAATATTTTATAGATAACGGATTCATGAGGGGAAATCAGGAGCAGAATGCTCTGCATTTTGCCTGCTATGTGCCCAATGAGNTTTAAAATACCGTAGAATGCACCATAAACTGCCGTGTAGAATATTTTATAGATAACGGATTCATGAGGGGAAATCAGGAGCAGAATGCTCTGCATTTTGCCTGCTATGTGCCCAATGAGAAAATCAAAAACAATAGCCTATAAAATACCTTACAAAGTACTCCTTCTCTACATCTTATAGAGTTTTCATATAGATAACCCTAGATAATAGAAAACCCCCTATATACCTTTTACGAACCTTATTGAATACCCTGTAGCCTATACAATACGTTACAGAATACTTTCTATAATACAACTTTTACGTTTATGCTTATGCCTTGTACCATCCTTTATACAACGCCTTATGGAGTTCCCTATAGAATACCCAAAAAAAATACGCTATATTCTGCCCTTTATAGGCCTTATAGAATACCATTTGCAATACCCTTGAGACTACCTCACAGAATANCTCCCCTCAAGGATCTACAATTTTCGTGTGGTGGGGCTCTGAAACACACGAAAATGGTAGATCCATGGGGGGGGGGGGCGTACCATATATATATATATATATATGGTTGCTAACATGCGCATTAATATGATTTTGATTCTTCTTATACTTATAATTAGCATCATCATTACTGTTGCTAGATATTACTACTCTTCGTACTATCATTAGCATTACTACTGTTGGTGTTATTCGCTATCTGGGAGTTTCCGAAAATTAGGGGTACCTTATTTTGGGATCCTCATAATAAGGATCCTACTATTTAGGGTACTATTTTCGGGTCCCCTATTTCGGAAACTCCCATCTCTTTGAGCTGGAGCCTCGCTCCATCTCCGGTAGCGGAGGATGAAGGCCGGGTAGACCTGGCACGATCGCTTCGAAGACCAGACCCCAAACGGCCCCAAACCCCTTCAGCCCTAAACCCTACAAACCCTACAAGCCCTACAAACGCTACAAACCCTACAAAACCCTAAACCCTACGCGCCAAACCCTAAACCCCTAAACCGCTCGAACCCCTAAAACCCCCTAAGACTCTTAAACCCCTGCACCCCCAAGCCTGAACCCTCAGGAGACTTCCAGAAAGACCTCCAGGAACCTGCCCTGGCCTGGTCCGAATCGTAGAGAATGAACTCCCGGAAGGTTCCCACCTGCAGTGGCCGTCACCCGCGGGTTTAGGATGTTGAGTTTGTAGATTCAGGGTTTAGGACCTAAGAGTGTTAAAACCGGACCTTGAGGGCTTTGGGATTTAGGGTGTAGGAGCTTTGTTTTATGTTGCTGCACCGAGCTCTCCTACCTTAGACGACCTCGATTCGATACCGCTCGACTGTGGAGTCTAGTAAGTCTAGTAGGCCGAGGATGCGACGGCAGCCCAGCGGTCTCCAAGCAGAGAATCGTATCCGCCAGCCTTGCACCTCAGGCAGGCAAGTCGGATCTCGGCGACGAGCAGAGCAGAACGACATCGATATCACGCATTGCTGCGTGACCGCGTTTACCAGAGCCGAAGGGGTGACAGTATCCAGCAACGGCTTGCGCATAGGCCCCTCGCTGATCCAAGATGTCAGCAGGAGGCTTCTTCTCCTTGGTTCAACTGCACATGGAGACACATCCGGTGACGAAGCCATCCAGTCCCCACAATGTTGTCGAGTTGGGGCGATATGTTCCTACCGGCAAAACCAACCGCAAACACGGAAAGTAGCCAGTCCAACTATGCAAACGATAAGTGCACCCAGGTTGCCTTGCAGGTCATGACCTTGCCCAAAGCCACTCTGCACAAGAGCATCCAGCAATAGCCATCTGCATCCTCCTCGCAGTACTCATCTGCCTCGCGCGCTTCTTTTCAAGAGGCTGAACCCTAAACCCTGAACAGCCCTCACCCCTAAAGCAGGGCTTCAACGTATCCGAGACTGCCTTGGTAACGCACTCCGCAAAGTAGATGCCCTTGCCGTAGAGCGTACCCCTGTCATGGGGGGGTTCATGGTCCCGAACAGTCGAAAAAGGCAGGTCGAGGTGCATTCTGCGCCTGTGGCTCCCGGCCTTATCCAGCCGGAACCTTAGGAAATTCGGCACAAGGCTTGTACCAGCAGGTGCGAAAGGGTTTCGGGTCTCGGGTTTAGGGGTGTAGAGGTTTGGGTTAAGCGGGTACGGCCTTGAGTTTAGGGTAGAATAGGGTAGAGGGGTTTAGTGGTTCAGAGAGTTCGGGTCTTAGGCTGTTCGCCCTGTTGGGGTTTACGGATCCAAGCCGCTCCTGATCCGAAATGTGCTGCACCGCTGCTGCCGACGTTCCGTGGAAGAGCCTCAGCTCTGCTCAGAGGCAACCAGAAGATTCGAGAATGGCCCCAGAGAAAAAGTTGTGTAGACAAGACAGATAGTTAGATTGCTAGATAGATAGATAGATAGATAGATGGATAGCTAGCCAGATAGCAAGATAGATAGACGAATAGATACATGGATGGATACATGGATGGATGGATGGATGGATGGATGGACGGATGGATGGATGGATGGATTGATGGATGGACGGATGGACAATTAGATGGATAGATTGGTAGACGGATAAACAGGTAGGCAAATGCAAGCAGATAGATAGGTAGATAAGTCGATAGTTAGATCGCTAGGTAGGTAGGTAGGTAGGCAGGTAGGCAGATAGGTAGAGCGGCAGATAGATAAATAGATGGGTCGATAGATGGATAGGTAAATAGGTAGATAGCTAGATAGCTGACAAAATGCCGAAATACTGTGCAAATACAGTGCTAAGTATATAATTACACTCACACCTTGTTCGGGCATGACACTTTGTTGTACTGTTTCACCGAAAAAAACAAGCACTGCTCCCAGTGCTGGGGAGACGGCCATTGCTCGTTGGAAGAGGTATCCCGCTTTCCCAGCGTCTCGTGCAACTGCTTGCAGTCCAATGTGCCTGCACTGGGTAACTCCTGAAGTCTGAAACCGGGTACACCTGAAGCCCTAAGCCCTAAACCCTAAGACCTGAAACCCAACGCCCCTGACCCCTGAACCCGTACCCGTAAACCTCTAAAGCCGTAGGCCTCTAAATCCTGACTTAAGCCTTAAACTCTCCGTTGATTCTGTCTTGTAGAAGCATCCCATCGCAGAAGCCGGCGAAAAGGGAGGGAGGTTCAGCGCTTAAATTTGTTAGCGCAACGGGCCGGGTTTTGAATTAGACTTTGGGATTTAGGCTTTTGGTTTCAGCATTTTGTGGTGTTGGAGTATTGCGTCTCGGGGTCTAGACTGTAGGGTTTGGGCTATGTTGAGAGACTTGCACTTCTGGCCAAGAGTCTGGTAAGCAGCGAGGACTGCATCCCGAACGGATCCCAACTCTGTCCTTCACCTTGGACCACGTGAGAGGGATTTGGGGTTTAGGGTTTTCGGGTTGTGTGGATTTCGAACCCTTCTACAACCCTTATAGGGCGTACCCTGACAGAATCCTTGCATTAACCTCATAGAGCCCTTGTACGCATTTGTTCTGGCCAGGGTTCAGTTTACGGTTTAGGGACATCAGGATGCAGCAGCAAGGAACTGGAGAGCACAAACACTGATCCTTATTCCAAGGACCTTGAATTAGGCACCGCAAGATGTTAAGAAAGCCTTTAGACAAAAGAATATGGGTAGTTGTCAAAATTAGGGTCCCTTTTTGGGTACCCTAAATTGTTATAATAAGGACCCAAAAAAAGGGACCATAATTTTGACAACCACCCATATAAAACAGACCTCAAGCCCTTCTCCACCCTCAAACGAGCCCCAACGAAGCCCTGCGAAGAACCAATTTGAAAGCTGCCAACTGCCAGTGACCAGTCAGAGCACTACTGCCCAAATCGGAGACCGTCGTGTGGGCGCTGTGGAGCCCCCTTTCGGCCTGGAGCCGGTTGAAAGTTTCATAGTAGAAGCAAGAAAGTTGGAACATTCTTACCCACATGCCCTCTAGATAAAGCACATTGGATCCCAGCACTTGTCATCCTAAACGCATGTTCCAACCTTCTGGGGTTCCCTGTGCTGCTGAGGGCTCTTCGGGCTTTAGGCCTGTCGGGGTTTAAGATCTCAAGGCTCTAAGCTCTGGGTCTTTGGATGACGCACTGCTTAGCCAAGCTGGCAATCTTGGATACCCTGCGGCCGAGCTGCGGCAGTCATGGAAGAGCTGCAGGATTCGGAGTCCGAATGCTGCTTGTCCCACTGGTACGCTGAAAACACCTCTTGCCCGGGGTTCGGACCCAAACCCCTAAACCCTAAACCCTAAACCCCTAAACCCTAAACCCAAAACCCCTAAACCCCTAGACCCTAAACCCTAAAGCCCTAAGTTTAGGCTTCGGAACCCTAACTTGCAAAAGGCCGCAAGCAAGTCAGCTTTTTCGCATGATGCATGCTCCCTCCACCTTGTCGCAGATGCGGCGCCTCGCCTGGACGTGCCCAGTGCTCTACATTAAACTCATAGTAGGGTTTAGGGTTTAGGGTTTAGGGGAATTGCAAATTTTATGATAGGTAGAACTACTTGGGAACATTTCATTCTCGCCATTATTATCATGAGTACCATGTCTAGCACTCTTCTCACTATTATCACTATCATCATGATCAGCATGAGTATCAGTAGTATGGTTGCCATTATAAATGTTATCATGATTACCAGTAATTCGTATTAAATTACGTATGAGTATTGGCATGAGTACGGGCATTACAACTAGTCTTTTTAGTAACAGTTTGTCTTGGCATTAGCCGTGGTATTATTGTCAACGGAGGCATTGGTAGTACTATGACTATGAACATTGCTACTGAGATTGTAATTGTAGTAGTAGTAGTAGCAGTAGTAGTAGTAGTAGTAGTAGTAGTAGTAACAATAATAACAATCCATTGCTAGTGCTATTGCCAACAGTATGTCATCATTATGGGTGTTGTGGTCTTGGTTGAGGTTGCGGTTGTGGTTGTGCTTGCGGTTGCGGTTTCGGTTGCGGTTGTGGTTGTGGTTGTTGTTGGTGGTGTTGTTGCTGATGCTGTTGCTGTTAGTGTTGCTATTGTCGTTGTTGTTGCTGCTGCTGCTGCTGGTGCTGTTGCTGTTGCTGTTGCTGTTGCTGTTGCTGTTGCTGTTGCTGTTGCTGTTGCTGTTGCTGTTGCTGTTGCTGTTGCTGTTGCTGTTGCTGTTGCTGTTGCTGTTGCTGTTGCTGTTGCTGTTGCTGTTGCTGTTGCTGCTGCTGTGGCTGAGGCTGTTGCTGTGGCGGTGGCGGTGGCTGGCGGTGGCGGTGGCGCTGATGGTGCTGATGGTGTTGATGCTGGTGATGCTGCTGTTGATAATGTTGATGTTGTTGATACTGCTGTTCTTGTTGATGCTGCTGGTGCTGTTAGTATTGATGTTAGTCTTGTTAGTCTTGACTTTGTGTGCCAAACTTGCGAGAGCAAGCACTCGTGTTACATTCACAGTTGGACCTGACATCTACGAATTCCGGGCACGGCCTTGTCGTACTCCAACCACGCAGCGCCATTCTGAACACGAACCGCTTCGGCAATTTCAAGCCGCATTGGCACTGGGTTCCCGCGACCTCATCGAGTCATTCTTGCTCTCATCACTCTCTCATCATAGCAACCGTTGTTTGCAGCTTCTTTATGCTATTGTATTGTAACTCCTCATCTTGGTTTGCGAATTTCGCTACTGGTATGACGGCTGTCGCTATGACAAGTAGTACTGTTATTGTCAGTATTTCGAGTCTCTTGCAACTCCTGTACTGACATTCGTTGCTCTGCTTGCTATCATGATTTATCTGTTAGTCTTGCTATTGCTAACATTCTACTGACTTTTGGTACTGCTATCGATCTCCATACCGAGGATGAAACTGAGATGATATTGCTGATGTACATCTCCTGTTGTCTGTACCGCCGACACTGGGCAAAGGGCGGTCTTTGGTGGTCTTGCAAACGAAGCAGTGGTCCAACAACCTCAGACCCGCGCAGGGGCATTGCGGAGCATTGCAGCTGAGGTTTTGGGGGCTTTAGGGCCCTTTCGGGTTTTGGGGGCTTGGGGATGGCATGCTCTTTTCGTCTGGCGTGCTACTGAGGATCTTTTGGAACGCATCGTTGCAGCTGGAGTCCAGGGTCTCCTTGTTCACCTGGCATCGGCTGAGAGGCTGCGAAATCGTCTCCCGGAGCTCCACTCGAGGCTTCGACCATCTTCGCAGCCGAACCACCCATGCCACGGCTGAGCATGGCCTTGCGCAGACATGGGTTTCCATGCGACAATGTCAGCTGGCTCTTGGCTGTTGGATTCTGGGTTGCCCTCGACCCTGAATCCGAGAGATCAGAGGAGACAACCTCGTGCACACCTGCCTCCAGGCCCTAAAGATGCAGAAAGTTGGCTTCAAATCACACTCTGGGATGTCGGGGCCGGATAAACGGGCGCCTCCACGTCCCAGCCGGGAGGTAAGCTCTTGCTGATAGCACGACCCGCATGAGCTTTTACCTCGGCATTCGCTTTCTTGCGGCCAAGCTTTGCTACGGTAAGCGTTGTCCTCTGCGAATTGGATCACACAAGCTACAACATGGCTGCCGAATGTTGCTCTTTGAGGAATTCCTAGTGGGACCTTCAAAGATCGGCAAATCGCCGGCCAACAGGTGAGACGGCTTGACGTAGAGCATTTTCTGCCTTGGCATAGGCGCTATCAGCTACAGTATGTACCACACGTCCAAGTAAGAACCATGACGTCCCTTAACTCTAAACTGAAGCCCAGCGCGGTCGGTTACAGCATGTGTGCGGAAATGAGGATCCTGCGCTGAGTGCCCTCCCAGAACCAAAAACCCTCGCAGGAGCATCTCGACGCTCCCCTCGCAGCAGCATCTCGACTCTGTCATCTGAAAATGCAGCTGATGTTGACAACCCGAGTTTCATGACCCCGAAGAATCCGGGGTCCATAGCACGAACCCCAATAAGAGCCAGAGATTTCTTGCAATAGCTACCACATTTGCTGAATCCACTGGCCGAAGTCACCGCTCGGGCCCAAGTGTTGGCACTTTCATCGCTCTCTGCGCGAGCTTGCAGGCAGCCTTTTTGGTTCCTCATGTGGAGCGTCAGCGTCTTGCCTGTCGGTGGCGAAAGCCTATCTAGCGGCGCTCTGCAGACAAACCGGCACGTTTAGCCCTGCCTGTCACTGCAACTTCCTCGAGTTGCGCCAGGAGCAGGACGGCCACTGGGGCCACCCGCGAGCCTGGCCACTGGTGGCCAGTGCACAGCACAGCACCAGGCGCAAGGCGCAGTCAAACGCGGGGGTGCCTCGATGCTGTGGCGCAGTCGCCCAGCATAGCAGCTGGGCATCCACCAGCTGGATGTAGCGCTTTTTCCAGAAAAGGCCTGAAGGAACAAGGCTCGTGCGAAGACCTGAAAAATGCAAGTCGCCGGACAGCGAAGATTCGCCTGCTACCGGCGTGCCAGCTGATGCTTTCGCCAGGCGCGCGACCTGACACCGGGATCGCCTGGATCTTGGGAAAAAGAACTGGCGACAGGGTGCAGTTGAGCCTGCAGGCGATTCCCCCCACTGGGCTCACCGTAACCTGAGCTCTGATGTTCTGCCACAGACATTGCCCATTACACACCATTGCGAATGAGCCACACATTAACCATCCGCGCATCTCTTCGAGAGGCTCTTTCTCCTCGACCTGAAAGAGAGCTCGGCAAAGCACTGCTCCAAGAAAGCGGCAAGCGCCCGGGGCCCGTGCCACCTCCACGTCGTCATCCGACTCATCGCTCGCGCTGCTCTCCTTCTGCTCCTCCTCCTTAACCAGAATCTGACTATGTGCACCGGCCACCAGCGTATGTCGTGTTACGACCAGGACCAGAATACTTGACCTTTGCACCCCGTTCGGTGCGGCTCGACTTCTCTTGGACGCTTTCGCCGCCCAGCAGCTGGAGGAGTTGAGCGTGGACTCGGACTGGGATCACGAGAAACACTAAGCAGCGGCAAGTCGTCGAGAGGAAGCTCTTCTGGCTGCGATGACCTGGTGTGTCAGGGACTCTGCCTACGTCCCGCAGGGCACGGGGAACCGGCAGTATAGTACTGCAGAGCTGAGTCGAGAGCGACATGCATTCAAATGTATGTAGACCTCGGAGAACTGAGAATGAACGCTTTCGGAGGGCGCAACTGTGCTACTTTAGGACGAGCCGCGGCCAACGGGTCTGTCCTTCACGGATCCTCGCTTCGTTCCGCACCAGAAGCTGAAAGAAAGGGGCAACTCAGTGCAGGCTAAGAAACCGATTTCCATCCTCGGCAGGAGGTGTCGAGACTCTCTGCAAGGCTCTTATTCAAGGCTGAGGGGGGCTTTGGCGTTTAGGGCTTAGGGTTTCAAGCTCACTGCTTCTCCATGCCGAGGTGCCCATCGGCGTCGCATACTGCAAACACTGTATCTGCGCTTTCGTGGTCGAGCTTGAGCGACTGAACTTCTTCCAGCAAGGGCAGCGCATCGGACTGCGACTCTGTACAGCTACATGCAGCCTCAGTGTGTAGGAGTCGCCATGGTTGCCAATGCACGGAAAACTGCAGTGCGCGATTCGTCTCAGGTGATTTTGCCTAGTGGCTCGCCAGAAACCGTTCATAGCAATGGATTCCTGGGACCTTGGTTGATGCGAGGCTTCTTGCTTCCGCACAGAGATGACCGAGGGATCCTTGACGAGGTGCAGGTGAGAGCGTCTTCACGACCGCAGAAGAGTCTTCACGACTACATGCGATAGTCGCGGCCCTTCCAAATTGAGCTCGCCTCGCTGCAAGCAGTGGAAAAACCGCTCGTCCTTGTCACAGCTGCTCAGGAAAGACGCCCCAAACACGAGATGCAAGATGATGCAAGAACAGGCCGGCGCGCCTAAAAAGACTGAACACGTCGGCTGATAGAAACTACTCAGTTTGAGCCACACTATAAAAACTCTGCGGGAGCAGATACGAGTATCCACCAAGATCTGCCGAAAACCTGCCGAGAACGAATGGCTTGAGCCGGGCCTTGGTGCACGACTCGATGGAGCTCGCGACGAACTTATCGGTGTTTTGGCAGTCGTCCTGCAGCGACTTCAAAACAGCAGGGGGGGATCCTTACCTGCGCAGGCTTTTCTCTGCGTCTCCGGCGTGGAGCCGTGCTGCACCGTGCTAACCGAGACCTCGTGACCTGGTTTGCAACAGGCCTTCGGCACGTGGAAAACGCTGCTTCACGTCTGCTTTGCCGAAGCAGCGAAGCAGATTTCCACTGGGTCTTGATGGCATCGCTTTCAAGCTCGAGGACAGAGGGCCCTTGGGCCTTCTTTCGGGGCGGGTTGGACATGAAACTCGAAGCTCCGAGGCACCTCAGGTGCTGTTGGGCATGGCCTCATATTCCAAAACCAGCAAGGAGACAGCCGACGTAGCGCCAAGAATGGCCGCGGCCACGAGGGGCACTGCAGGAAAGCCCAAGTGTTGATAGATGCCTGCTGCCAACAGCGGCGCCCAGAGGTAGCCGACGGAAGTACAAGCCATGCTGACACCCAAGACTTGACCCTGCTCCTCTTGCGATACAAAGAGGGTCAGGGCGCTATTGATTGCCACATTCGAGGCATGCGAGGAAATCACCAAAGGACCCAGCAATGCTGCATAGCTGATAGGGCCGCTCGCAAAGGCAAGGCTACCCAGGCTCAGACCGATAACAGCAAAGGAGCCTAGAACCAGGATTCTTGGGCTCTGGTTACCCAGCGCAGGAGCAACTACGGCTTGCGCCACGAGATAGGCAATGCCGATGTAGGTTGTCATCAGCCCCGCCGAGGACAGGGACAACTTAAAGGGATCCAAAGCAAATTGTTGCAGCAGGCCCAGGATCATGCCTGCACTTCCCGTCGTGACCGCCTTGAAGACCAGCAGGGTTGGCACATAGCGATGGCGCGCCAGGTCACTCAGACCAGAATTCTTCGGCGATTGCGAGCTTTCTGCCAGGTCTTCTCTCTCATTCCGAGGGGACTCGGGGTACATAGCCCAGACCACCAGCCATGCGCAAACGTCCATGGCCACGGCACAGGCGGCAATGCCTCGCGGGCTAAAGTTCCCTGCAAGCCGGGTGATGACGACCGATCCTGCCAGAAAGCCTATACCGTACGCAGTGCCGATGCGGCCAAGCGCTTTGGTGCGGCTGCTTCTGACGGAATGCAGAGTCGCCACCTGCTGTGCTGCCTGATAGCCATGCTTGGCCACCAGGGGAAGGCAGCCCAAATAAAGCAAGGCTTTGGAATGGGCCGCCGCGAAGATTGCGCTGCTGCAGATCGCAGCCGAGTGCGCGGCCAACAAGGCGGCCTTTGGGCCGTAGCTGTCTGCAAAAAGGCCGAAGGCGGCGCCGCCACCGGCTTGCAGCAGGTTCGTGCCCATCTGCATCCGAGCGAAATCTGACAGGTCCCCCCCGAGTTCCAAGTTGATCCGGGGCAGAACCACATTGATCGCCTCGCTGCAGACAGCGTAGAGCACCTGAGAGGTGTGCGCAACCGCCATGCTCTGGATGGCAACGCCCTCGGGACAACAACCCAAAAAATCCGCTGCCATCTCTGCCGTCAGCTTCGACGGCTTCGTGCGCAAGCAAGGTGATACCGCCCAGGATGTCCATGCTGTCCGCCAGCCCGGCATTCCACGGGGCAGCTGATCTGCTCTGGGCTACAAGCCAAAACACTGGCATAGAGGAGAAGATGTAGAACAGGACAAACCCACTCAAATACCTTACCCTAAAGCCCTAAGGACCCAGGAAAAGCAGGGACCCGAAAAGAACAGATCCCCCAAATACAAGGATCCCTACTTCGAAAACCATTAAATGACACTTAGGGTCTGCAGGTCTTTATAGATCGGGCACAGCTCGTAGGGTTCATAGGGCTTCTAGTGTCTACAGGGCTGGCTTATAGCAAAAACCCTCTCTGCGGGGATTTCAGAGGCGGGCCGGTTCCTGAAAGCAGCCGACCGTAGCACCGAAGCCCTGCAAGTTCCTCAGTAGGGATTGCACAGGGGCGCCTATATCTTCAAAACATGTAACATTCTACCTTACATCTTCGCCATTCAAGACTAAACATATAATGCAAACAGGATAGAAAACATGTCTCATGATCGCATGTCTGCAGTAACAATCATACATCATCGCACACTCAATCCAGCATCAATATTACTACTTGAACATCATGTGTATGTGTATATATATATATATATATGTATGTATGCATAGACATATACTATACATATACATATACATATACATATACATATACATATACACATACACATATACATATACATATACATATACATACACATATACATATACATATACATATACACATACATATACACATACAGATACAGATACATATACATATACATACCCATACGCATACCAAAACATATATACATACGCATATGCATACGCATATGCATACGCATAGACATAGACACAGACAAAGATATAGGCACACACACACACGTACACACATACACACAAGCACAGATACACATACACACGTACACACACATATTTATATATATACACATACACACACACACACGTACACACATACACATCAGCATGCAGGCATGCATGCATGCATGCATGCATACATACATACATGTCGAACCTTCCACGAGGTGAGCGCGCCAGGGACCGAGCGTGAAGAGGGCACGTCCTGCATTCCTGATGACCATGTTATTCTCCTTCGGCGCAGGATCGAGATGCGGCAGCAAGTCTGCAAAAAGACTGCCTGCACGTATGAGTTTCATAGCCATAAACCGTCAACCCTAAACCCATGTTTTCGACAAGAGTGTTCCGCTGGCAAGTTGCAAGGGTGCCTGGCACCCTGGCCAGTCTGCCATGGCGAGGCTCCAAGATGCCAGGCCTGAGACTGAGAGGGAGCGGAGCCCGAAGCTTGGGCTTGGGCTTAGGGAGGCTTTAAGGGTTAAGGCTTAGGGATGTTTAGGGCTTTGGGGGCTTCTAGGCTTCCCCTGGGCCCGGGGCCAAGCAGCCGCGCAGACCACGCCTCGGTTTAGCGGCTCGGTGCAAAAGCACAGAACGGAACGCACTGCTACAGGATACCAGTCTGTTTTCCTCTGAGCCTCGGGCCATTGGCGCCGCGCGCCGATCGACCGGCGCCAGCGCACTGCCGCACTTGAGCCACGTCTTCCAGGAAAATTCCCAGTACGAACTTGAACACCATGCAATGCACTTTTTTCAAGGTTCTACGACTACGAGCGCTCCCGATCGCAAGCCTTACAGAAGCTAATGAAAGCTCTCTTGGGTCAGAGAAGGCAGAAGAACTTTTCAAGAATCCCGCACGGTCGGAGGTAGCACCCGCAAGGGATCTACAACACAAAGCTATCTGGTTCTGCAGTGTTTAGTTGGGTTTTCCGGTTGTTTGTTCTGCACAACCTGTCAAAAAGCCCCGCAACGCCCGTACACCGCATCGATCCCATGCACAATTTACGTTCAGCTGGTCTTTCGACTGCCGGTTGCACCATCAATTGTCATGAATTGTCGGGAAAGGAAGACAGTGTCATTGGATCGCTAACGGGGTACAGTACTGTGGTATACTGTGGCAGTGCTTTGGGCTCGAGGCTTTGGGGCCCAACGCAGCACCAGCTGCTTCGTTTTCTGCGTGGCGCTGCGCGGCGCAGCTTCAAGCAACAACCATCACTCCGGGAGGAAGGAGCTGCGAGTGAGGACCCCTTCGGGCTTCCCGGAGTAATCAACCACGACGAGCTGGCGCAATCCCAACTCTCCTCGGCTGCTCCTAAAGAACTTACACTAAGTTACCAGTACCACAACGGTGCTCATGGCTTCCAATTTCAAACTGAGGTACTAGTTAAATTCCTTGCTTCCTGGACCGAGTCTCGGAAGAGCAGGTAAGCCCGATCCACAGGAAAGCCTTTGTGCACCGTGTAGGGTGCCGGATCTGCCAAAGCATCCAACTGGACCTCTCCCTGGCCCTCCAGCAAGCACCCCTCCAGCTCGCGACGTCGAACCAGCCCAACCAGCTGCCCAGTTTCGGAAACGATCGGAAAGCCGTTGTGGCTGCAGTCTTGCAATACGGCCTCCACGGAAGCTCGGCTCTCACGCCGGTGCAAGTATCTCAGCGAAGTCTCGGGCTCTCCGTGCAGCAGCGCAGAGACCGGCGCCTTCCGATCCTCCTTCTGCAAAGGACACTCCCGGGTCAAGAAGGGCAGCTTGGTGATCTGCATGAGGTCCTGCAAGGTGCGCTTTCCGCCGGATCTCAAGGCTCGAAAACTACCCATAGAAAAACCCTTATAGATCCCGGTTAGATCCCTGTAAGGAACCCTAAAAAGGGACCCTATCTACTGCCGCTACGCAAAATGAGTGCAAGATGCATGCGGCAGGAAAAGCAACCCAGGTTTGGGGTGGACCGCACAAGGAAGGAACCCTAGGCACATGGGGGACGATAAACCTGCAAACCCGCCCGAGGTCATGGTAGAGGCCATGGCCAATGAAGGACCGGACCACAAAACGCCCAGTGATGGCGCCGAAGGCAATGGGAAGAATCGAAGAGATGTCCCCGGTGATCTCCACCTCAGCTTGGATACCGCTGAGCATCCAGCGGCTGTTGTTTCATGTGGTCTGCTTGTCCCCGTCAACTTCCCTCCCGATTGCGCTCCTGATTTTTTGGGACTTCGAAAAGATCACCTCAAAAGCCTGGAGCATCCTTGTTAGTTATGATTAGTTACTGTTGCTTTCTTCTTGCTCTTACCATTGCTGTTGCGATGGTTGCCACCATTATTATGGTAATATTGTATGTTTCAATTAGAGAAAAGGATATACAAGGATGGAAACCGTTCGACAGTGAGGGCTTAGGCTGGCGCCATCATCGCGATCACGAAAAGGACGATGCTCCCTGAGGCGCTCATGAAAGCAGCGGCCCCCACCTTGGTTCTGGTGCTCTTCAGGGGCCAGACAAGAAGAAGAGGCGGCACTCCTACAGAGTCCTAGAGGAACCGATGGTTGACCTTAAAACCCTAAACCCTAAACTGCCTAAACCTTAAACCCTAAATCCTCAAAACCCTAAACCCGAAACTCCCTAAGCCTTAAACCCGAAACCGGATGCTACTTCTGGGCCCTTGAAAGGAAATCAGAGCCCTGAGGCCCCGACGATGGCAAAGGATCCCGGGTCAGGGAGGCCACAGGTGTGCGACGAAGACGTGCGGATGCTCTGCTGACGCAGCATCGTCAGAAGCCTCGATGCAAAGCTGTGGGGTTTGGGCCTTTTGAGTGTGGGGGTTCAGGGTTTCTGGGTTTAGGGGTGTGGGCTTCCAATCAAGGATTTGCAGCTCAGCAGCATTTTATACTCAGGTGTCCAGTCAGAGGGGCAAGGCCAAACATCTATAAGTGTCAGAAGGTTACCGCAGAGTCGGCCCACGCAGCCTCCAATAATCATCATGGGTATCACGAGGCCGCTGGGAACGGCCGCTCCAGACGTGATTGCGGCCAGGATGAAGTAGAGGGGCAAGAAAGCAAGCATAGATTTCGTGGGCAGCATGTTTGGAGACCCTCTGGTGAAGAGATTCTTCACCGTGATCCTTCCGAGAACAAAAGTAGGCCAAACCCTCATCCAAGAACCCAGTCTCAGAACCAGAAACCCCTAACACCATTCTAAAAACTTGTACTAGTAGTGTCCTTACCGATCACTCATCAAAAGAAGCCTCAAACAACCCTTCCCCTAAACCTCAACCCTGAAACCCAAACCCTAAACCCTGATCCTCCCGGGGACGAACGCCAAGGCCGCCATGGGCTTGTAGCTGGGGATGCTGATGTTTGTTGAAACATCCGCGTCGCATCCGAAAGACGGCCAAAACTCCTCAGGACTCTGGGGCTCCAGCTCTTCTTCTGTGGGCTTTAGGGTTTAGGGTTTAGGGTTTCTACAAAGTTTAGTTGAGGATTGAGGGCTGAAGGTTTGGAGTTCTTGGGTTTAGCTTAAGGGCTTAGTTTAGGGCCAAGGTTGAAAGGTTTTTGTCTATGGTTCAGGCTTTGCGGTTTGGTTCAGGGTCGTCGAGGGGTCGGATACACCTCAGTTTAGGCTTCAGCCTGCGTTTAGGGTCCTCCTCCAGGTTCAAGGGTGCTCGTGGCGACGTGAAGCTGTAAACGCGACCCTCGTGGAAGGACTCCAAGTCATCGAAGCCGCAGCAGTAAAAGTAGCGCTCTCGCTCAGGGATCTCCGAAGGGAACTTGAATCCCGCCTTCTCCAGGTTGCAGGGTGGCATGCGGGTGTCGTTAAAGATGGCCGTGGGGCAGTCATCCGGGTTGTACTGCACCCCGAAGAGTCCCGGAGATGGCACAATCTTGGCATTTTCCTGAAAGTTCTCTCTCCCCTGAAAGATCTGATGGGCCCATTCTCCTGCTATGCACTGGTTGCTGTTGGCAAAGGCCCGCTGAATGGTGCTCTGGTGGCATCCCGAGGCTGCCGGTGCGAGAGTGCCAAGGGAGCTTGACAGCACAGCAATGATGACCACCTCGAGTGTAAAGACGCGGCTGCGCCCCTGAGTTCTCCAACGCTGCCGGAGGAAGTTCAGCTCCAGGACTATACGGTTGAAGAGGCAGGCAAGAAGCCCGCAGATCAGCCCGATCACCCCGCAGCTTGCGTAGTAGATGAATTCGCTGTAGGAGCAATTTGGACCCAGGAAGACTTGAAACAGAGGACTGTACTGACCAGTATGCTGCCACAGCTGCTGCCAGAGCAGCACAACGCCCAAGGACAGGCAGGATGCACCAAATACATGCACAAAAAAGCGAGGGGAGAGGTAGGTCGCAGCCTCCTCTACCACGAAGAGAGTCCCTGCACCCACTTTCAAATCATGTTAAAAGCTGTTCAAGGCCTCCTCACCTCACTGAAGCTTGACACGCCGTGCCTGCCAAGGGGGCCCAAAAGGCCGCGGTAACTCCACAGCCTGCGCCCACGGCTGCTGCATGGAGTTCTAGGCTTCGGCTGCCACCGCTACCGCTGCCCCGCAGCACCCGCCGAAACCACTCCACCCGTCGACACTGCGCCAGGACCAAGACACCTCAGGCAGCTGCACGAAGAGACGGAGCCCCTGAGCCCCTGTCTGTGTGTCGCGAGCCTGTCGCGGCTCCGATGTGGATCATCGGCCCTTCCGGACCGACAGCCAAGGAAGAGCCACAGGCACAGATCACCCCCAGGATCTTCGCCGCCTGCTGAGCTTACCAAGGCTTCGCGAAAAGCACGCAACTCGCCTCCTCTTCAGAAAATTGCCGAGGCCGAGGGGCGAGGATCTCCTGGGTAAAGAGGCTCTTCTTCAGGTCCACGCCATTCAGAAAAGCAATGACGCCTGCAGGCACTGCAGCTGAACACAGAATTGAGACCCCTGCATGTGATTTCTTGCGTAAGCAGACTCCTCAACCCTAAACCCTACTGCAAACCCTAAAACATCCCTTGGCCCTAACCCTGCCTGGGATACCTCCACTGATTGCACTGGGCTGCCAGAGTACGCAGGCGTGTGCGCCAGCAACATAGACGAGGGTTATCCTGAGAGGCGAGGCGGATCAGAGAGTCTTGCCTCTGAATCTTCTTAGTACGATGAATACTTCATACATCTTCAATTATTGCGCTTATGGCTTTTGTTGTTAACATTGACCAGTGTCTTCGCCAAGCTTCAAGGTGTTGACCACCCATGCACCGAAGATGCCCGGCAGCACCAGCCCCACAAGGTACATGCGAAAGGTACTGAGCGCTTCGTGACCGTAGTGCACCAGTTGGGCGCAGACTGCAACCACTACACCGATCAGCAAGTCGAGCATCCAGCTCCATAGGGAGCGTCCTGGGAGGCAGCGACACCAAAGAGCAGAAGGGGCTTTAGGGCTTGTTCTCCCAGTGGAAATGGATGCTAAAAGGGCCCCAGGTTTTGCTTCAGACCTGTTGAAGTCTACCCAAACTTGGTCGCAGTCTCACTCTGCAGTCGCATCAGATCTTGAGTGTCAGGGCGACTCTCGATGCGAAATTGCAATACTGGCCGGGTGGAATGGCGGCACGAACATGCTTCACCCATCCGAGGGGATGCCTAAACCAGCGAGTTTTAGGAGATGGAGTAGGGGTCCGGGCCCAAGACAAGACCCGAAGTGCCTTAGGGCTGGGCCATCTGGATTGAGCAATCATGGGAAGGCTTGTTGCGCTTCCTGCACTGCATGTTCGCTCACTATGTGAGCTCTATCGCAAACACACGGACGCCGAGACACGTCGTGCATATCATGCTCCGAACACCCACCCGGGCCCGGGTTTCCCCAAGCTGCTTAAGGAGATCATCGGCTCCCTGAAGATCTGGCCATAAAGTAGTGCTTGCATCTGTCAGCATCCTGTTTATTGGGCCAACCGTCCTTCTGTTGCCGGGGTCTGAAAGCAGGAGGACAAGGCAAGGGCGAAAGAAGCTCAAGATCCCCCATGAAGCTGAGCGGCGGTAGCAGCAGCCTTTCGGAAGATCCGCACCCCCTCTGCTCCACACGTCATGGAGCTCCACAGACTCCGGTCGGCTAGGGCTCGGCGAGGTCTGGCCAGGGCCTCTCTCTTGGGGAGGCCGGAGCTCCTGCAAGGAGATACTCATGGCCGCCGGGTGCCAGGACTTCCGAGCTTGAGCCTGGCCTCCACTCCCCTGCTTGAAGCCTTTCTTGGGGGGGGGGGGGTTTTTTGGTTTTTTTTCCCCCCTCTCGCCCTCTTTCTGACCTTCTTTTTTGCCCGCATCACGCCTACAGACCTTTGGTCTCGGGGGGGCCTCCCCAAATTTCCTCCACCCNGTGGCGCAGGTTCTGGAGACGGGGCCGGTGTGGGGGGGGCGGGCAGTGCCCATGTGGAGAAAGTTGGGCTCGGCGGGGGCAAAGTCTTCGCGGTTGCTGGTGGGCCTCCCCCCCCTGTTTTCAGGCTTTTTTGGGGGGGGGGGGGGTTCTTTGTTTCTTGCTCCGACTTGCAGTACTTCGAGCACCCTTTCTTCTGCCGCTCAACGAGACAGCTGTCTTTTGGGCCAGGGGGGCCCTACCAAAATCCTCGCCTCCCCGCGGATTCTGGCTCCCCACTGTCTCCGGGACGTCAGCTCACGGCTCGCGGCTTGAAATCATTGCAAACCCTGACACCCCCTGATAGAGCGGCCTCAACGCTTAGAGTAGGTTGTCGGTGACATATTTTACTGCAAAATGTCAACACCCAACCAAGGGTGCAGAGGCCTTCATACCCGATGCCAGTATCACTATTTCTTGGCGTCCCAAGCTTTTGATAAGTTTTCCTATCTTCTTGGACGATAGGATGCAACTTTTAATTTTACTGGGGCGCATGAGCCAGCGACCACGACCGTCCAGAAAAAAACTCGGATTCTCCAGGGCAGCGAATGCTCAGAGCCCCCTCGAATTTGTAACAAATAAACGCCAGGATATGACTGCTCTTGAGCACCCACGGCCGTTTGCATCAGAGGCATGATGCAGCCATTAACATGAAAAGTGCCTGCTCTGCAAGACTCTAAGCTAATCGCACTTCCTCCCAAGTGCAGTACTACCTAAGGCCTACGGATCTGTACATACTCGCAGCTCTGGCCGTTGCGTAGCTGCAGTATGTCGGCATTCACGCTCTGTGACGGACTGACTTTGAGCTTCGCTTCAGGGGAATACACAGTTTCACAGTATGACTTGCTTGAAATGTGAAAACCTGAGCGTTGAATGCTGTGCAATGATGTGCGATGTGCCGCAGCGCCGCAGCAACTGGATCTGGGTGGTTGCTTTCCAAAAAACAAACCGAGGAGTTCGTCTCAGATGGAAGAGCGATGCATGGACAGTTCCCCTGAATACCCTGACCCCGGGATCTATCTTTGCGGGGTGCAGCATGAGAAGGTGCCCGTTTTCTTGGCCCCCTACCCACGACTTCGCAAAGTCGATATGGCAACACGCAGAACCGGTAATCAGCAGACGTGGCCACGTGCCAAGTGCCTGCAAAGCACAAAGGTCGTAGCATCACTTCGCAGCCACAAAGTTCTCGAAGAACCGGTGCTGCAACCTGCATCGGTTTGCAACACAATCATTGCTGGCTTGAGCAGGTCATATCCCAGACCGAGGGCAGACCAAGTTCGGCTTGCGCAAACGTCATAGTGCGATCTGACCCTGAACCCAAAGTCGTCAAAATGCAGACAGCGTGCAGGTGTCGGGCGGAAGCCCGCTCGGCTACATTGTACCTGAGCCGAAGCGGGATCCGAGGCCATGTCAATATCTCTCAAACTCCAAGTTCCGCGCTTGAGACATTGATCGACGAGATCCAAACCATCGGGCCTTGCTTTTGCGAGCTTTCGTTCCTGCACTGCTATCCCACAATTTCCAACGACTGCCGCAGGTGGTAGTGAGAACCTAGAGTAAAGCCTTCGCAAGTGACACTTGACGCGGCGGTGAAAGTTGAGCTAAGCACCCCAATGCTGGTGCTTTGGCACGCACGTCCACCAAGCCCTGAGGCGAAGAAAACACGCGACTCAAAGGCAGTGTACCCGTGTTTTGGTCCCTGGCAGCACGGCTCCATTTCGGAAACTCCTGCAGGCCACAAACTTCGTCTTCAGTCTTCGGCCAAACCATTTCAAGAGGGGGGTCCAGCGTGAACTCGCGGAGTGTGCTTACACCGGGCCACACCTGCTCAGTCAGCGGCGGAAGACTTTCGGAGCATGCCGTCGGCTTTGGCCTCTTCCGACGGCGTGCCAAGCTTCCGGAAGATTCGGAAGAGGGTATCCTCAAGTTGGTGTGCATGTTCTCACTGGCACAAGCCCCGGGCCTCACCAAATATGGATGCAATGGGTAAGGCCACGTCAATCTGACTGTCTCCAGGAAATAGGACCTAGCAGGCACCAGGCGACAAGAAGCTTCATGGTGAGAGCATTGACTCACACTGCTGTGCTGCTGGGTCTGGCTACGCCTAACATCTGGAAGTTCGGAGACTCGGACAAGAAGCGCTTTTGCCCTGTCCGCCTGACCCGTGGCCATCTCCGCCACGATGCAGCCTAAGGACCAGATGTCCGTCGGGGATGCGTACCTGCTCTGCGAGCTGGTCCCGAAACGACCCGAAAGCACTCTCCCCAGCGCTCACTTGCGCTCTCCCATCAGGATCTCAGGCGCCCGGTACCAAAGACTCACCACCTATATGGGTGGTTGTCAAAATTATGGTCCCTTTTGGGTCCCTAATGTAGTACGGCACTTATTATTTAGGGCACCCCAAAAGGGACCTTAATTTTGACAACTACCCATATACAAACCACACACGCAAGTTCTGAGGAGGCAAAGGCTGAGAATCGAAAGCACCGGCACCTCCTGCGTCAGGGCCCGCATCTGCACCTGGGAAGCTCAGACGACATCCCTTAGATGAACTAAACCCTAAACCCATGAGCCCAGAAAGTTCTGCACCTAACTCCAAACAGTTTCAACCCTGAGTTAGCTCCCCTAAACCGCCAAATTGCCAAAGCCCCCAAAAGCAACCAAAAGCAAAAACTCCAGGGCAAAGGCCGAGAAAGCCCGAGCCAAGCCGAAGTCAGCGAGCTTGAAACGGGAGCCCGTCATGTCCACCAGGACGTTGTGGGGCCTGGGTGTCTTTAGGCTTTGGACTTTGACGGGCCTAGGGGTTCGTAAGTTGAGGGCTTTTGTTTAGTTGTGGGAGGGGTTTGCAGGAGTTTAGCGGATGAATTTTCGGAGTTTAGGTTAGGGCTGCAGGGCTTGGCGGCAGATAGGCTCCGTGTCTCGTGACTCAGCCGCAGGCTTGAGGTCTCTGTGCAGAATGCGGATGTTGTGACAGTGGTGAATGCCCCTGCGCAGGATTCAACTGGCTGGTCCAATTCTTGCCCTAAAAGGCCTCGACACTAGGCATTGCAGCTGCGCATTCGGTACCGATGTTTTGCCCCTTCCAGAACATATTGCTTCTGCAAAGATGGCACATAATGGAAGTTGAAATGTCCTACTGTGCTACAATCCGGAGCGCCAGGGCCATCAGTTGAGAATTCAACCGCCCAGCGCGATAAAGTCCGGAATCCTATGAGACGGAACCTGTCGGTGTGGCGCTAGCGGAAGCTCCGGAACAGGTCCGGGCGGGAACGGAGCTCTTCCAGCCACATGTGGGCACACTTGATTACCGCGCCCGCGGCTTCATCCTGGAACGCGTGGCCATCACCTTTCTGCAGCCAGTAAAGGCTGGCTTTACCTTGATTGACCATGGGTGGTACGGTGGTACGGCGCTGACCGTGCCGACAGCTCAATCTGGGCATGCGGCATTGGGCAAGAGACAACATCTGATGGATGGTGTCCTCGGCATACTTCACTCCGTATCCATCAATCCGAGCACGGGCAGGCCAGAAGCGAGCAACTCCGAAAGAATCATGGCTCATGTAGTTCGTATGTTTCGACTCATCAAACCATGACTGCACCAAAGACTGCATGAGACTGTCCCTCAAGCCAAGCTTCAGGAAATGTTGTTGGAATTTCTTCGTCGGCCTTGTCATAGATGGCATGCAATCTCGTGGCCCTCCTTCATGTAGACAAAGGCTAAGTATCTAAAGGAAACTCGCACTACGCAAGACTGCAGAGCAGTCCTCACTTGGGGAGTCAGCCGCTTGCCAATCATTGAGGCCGCTGGCACTCCGCTATGACAGAAGGCAACTGCATCAATAGGCTTCTCCTGTGGGGCAGAAGACTAGACTGCAGGGGCGCCGGCAAACGACGCACAGAACACTTCTGTCCATCAGGCACGTCGCAGCGTACAGCGCGACCACCCCTAAGCTCAGGGCTTCAGCAAAGAAGCCGAGTTGAGCCATGACGCCTGCCGCTAGGTCAGCCAAGAGTCCCCCCTGGCCAAAGCCGCCAAAGAAGAATGGCAAAGAATTGCCTGGAAAATATGATGATAAGAAATGACAACATGCGAGGGCCACAAAAGACCACATCGACTTCAAGATCTGGTGTCTTCGCCAGTGCAGGTGGCCCCACCCCCCATATAGTCATGATCATCATTGTTGCTGTTGTTCTCTTCATATGTTTCTCCGTGGTAGACATCATTAAAAGTGTGATGATTACGGTTTCATTACTAGTACAACCCTTCGTGTAAGGTCGAGCAGCTGGATGTACGCTTGAGCTGCTCCTCCTCGAGCTGCCTTAGGACCAGGTTGGGCATACTCACATAGGCATAAGAGCGACACTGCTTCGAAGCATAACAAGAAGCTACAGGTACTAAAGGTGGCCTTGACCCTGAACCCTAAACCCTAAACTCCTTCAAAAGAGATGGCCAGACGTATTGCGAGCAGGGCAGCGCTCGTCGCTTCAGAGCAAGCGCGGCACACTCCACCTGTCTCAGAGCAAGGAAGCCTGGGGTTTGGGGTTTAGGGTTTCAGTTTGTGGTTTAAAGTTTAGAGTTTAGGGTTTAGGGTTTCAGACTGTAGGGTTATTGGATTAGCTGACATCAACATCCATTTTTCCCCTCCAACGACCTGTCTTAGCGCATCGATCTCGCTGGGCAGCAGGGGCATCTCGAAGCTTGCAGCCTTATCCCAACGCAGATCAACACAGATTATCTATGCACAAAACATAATTGCATACATACATGTGCCTCAACATACATATACACGTGTTGTAAATACGTATAACTAACGTTTATTCGCTTATTTATTCATATGTAATTTCAGAGCCACTGCCGCATAAAATTTCGGCCAAGAGACGCCCTTTGATCGCGAGAGCTGGCCGAGGGGATTGCCAAGCTCATCGTCAACGACGCCGAACCGAAGACCGAGTTGCCTCGGCTACAATGGGTCTAGAGATTCGGATCCAGGGTTGCAGGGCTTAGGGCTTAGGGGTGTGGGAGTTTAGGGGGGCTTCCAAGATGTCGCAAGCTTGAACGTCCAGCACTCCTTTCATTCAAGATACACAGCTTCGTTGTCTGACCTCAGGCAGGCACATGCATCCCGACTCACAAAAACCGTACTCAAAGCCCGACGACAGGGCGCGAAAGTTCATGTCAAGAACTTAGATTCGCTCTCCAAGCGGCAAGTCGTACCTCAGTTCACTCACAGGAATCCGACTCTTCAAATTTTCACCCTTGGGTTCATGGTATTCGACTGAGACACCACTTCAGGTCTTGCTCAAGCTGATGTGGCTCCAAGATCACCACCCGCAACTCCCTGTTGGTATTGGTGAGTCTCTCGAGCCAGTGCGCGTGTTCTTGGGGGATCTCACCCCTTCCAGGCAACCAGAACAGCACTGCTTCTGCTTTGGCAGGGCTGGCTCCCAGTTCCTGTGCGATGGGCGTCGGGGACGTGTCATTGCTGTACCTCTCAATGGCTCCATCGGCTGCATCCGGGTGTAACTTGAACAAGCTCTTCTCCTTGTCGACTCGCCAGTTGTACTCCTCCTCTGCACCGCCATCTTCCCACTCCAAGAAGTCCAAGTCCCAGCTACGTCGGTGCTGCTTGTCGTCTTGCAAGCTGGTTTCTTGAAGCACCAGTGCATCATCTGTGTACCGTCTAGTCACCTCTTCCAGACGAGGCAAGTGCAGCACCACACAGTGGGTCCTGCCAATCTGCTTCGCATTCAGAACAGCCATGTTGAACCGCTGCGTAGTGTACTCTTTGATGACGAACTGCATCTTCTTCTCGTTGACCAACTGCGTGACTTCCAAGAGCATGCGATTTAGGATCTTTGCATTGGTTGATACGTCTCGATTTAGCCACTCGTCGAAGGAGAACTGCAGCATGTTCCCCTTCCACTTCTTACCCGTGTTCAGGGGAACGGCTTGCTGGCCCCCTCCCGCAGCCTTGGCGAGAGAAAGAGAAGAAGTGGGGTGCGAGGGAGGGAGGGAGGGGCTGAGCTTCGCTGCAGAATCTGCAGAAGCCTGGCTTTCAGAACCCGCTCCAAAATAACCTCTGAAAGAGCTGCCTTAACCCTGCACCGCACAGCAACCCGCCAAGAACCGCTAACAGACGCCCGGCAATGCCCAGAAGAACAGGACAGTCAGAGGGATGTTCTCACTAAGAGGACTGATCTCGAAAGTGTTGCCCAGCAGCCACACCGAAGCAAACCAGATCGCCGGTTTTCGTCAGAGCCTGCACCAAGGCAGTCCCTTCAACGAACGGTACATAGGAAGCGCCCTGAAGCCTGATGCTATGATGTGAAGAGCAACACCTAAAGCCTACACTGGGCCTACACCCTACATCCAACATCCCAGGTCCTAGTCTTCTCATGGATGAATAGGAATCGATTCAAGATGCAATCCAAGACATCGCCTGCACCAGCTGGTTCGTCGCCGCTCCGCCGACACCATCCAGGGCCAGAGCCGGCAACTGCTGCCCAGCGTCCTCTAAGTTCTTGCTCCAAAAGGGCTCTATAGGAGCTTCTAGGAACCTCTGGCTTGTGGTAAAGTTTGGGCTCGTTTAAGCAGCTGCTTTAGGGTTTGATTGATTGGTGTACGGGCTTTGTAAGGCTTTTAAGTGACTTGCGAAGCTACCATAGTAGCAGGAGATGCGGTCTAGGGACAAGAGCCTTGTAACAGTGAATGATGTGGCCGTTTAAGCTATACAGGACTTATCTTGGGATTTTGTGTAGATACTCTGCTTTCCTTAATAATGTGGCTGACATTCAGTTCCTCGACTTGCCAACCCGGTCCTCCAAGATCTCACGGACGTTGTCTTGCATCAGAAACACGCGCTTGGCGCCCAATCCTTCCAGTTTCTGCTTGATCCACTCTTCCCCACTGTGCTTCCTCACCACGGCCAGGACCGTGAAGCCTTTGGCTGTGAGCAGCTGAATCAGCACCTGCAAGAATGGAGACGAGTCTGCTTGCACAAGTGTTACAGTGTTACAGGTACTTGCAAGCCCTCTCCACCCCAAGCTCGCCTGCCCAATCAAACCTCAGAGCGGCAGTCAAAAACAGAAGGCAAATTGTAGCCACGCTTCGGTGCTTGGCTTCTGCCACCAGGGAGCCGTTTGCACAGTTCAGTATGACCGTCTCACCAGCGGACAGTTTGCTGGCGTGTTCCTGTCATGCGACATCGTCGCATATCCAATGCTCAAATGCTGGAACTTCCCGACGGCGCGTCCTCCACGAGCAGGCACGCGGCACCGATGGACTTAGCCAGTGCCTCAAAACGACTCATTTCCAAGGGCCCTAATCTTCTGCCACAGTCACAAGTTGCCATTTCGTCGAAGCGGCCATGTTAGCGATGCTGAGGGGCGAATCCTGGGCTGCACGTGGAGCTCTGTAAATCCGTTTGGGCTGATTTCCCGAAGCGAGCCAAATCGACAAAACCACCCGCTCGGCCGAGCGTCTGCCGAGAACTCCAGCTTGGCGCACCTTTCTCAGAGAACTCGGAACTCGGGGGTGCCTTTTGGGATCGGGAAACAAATGCATCACAAATGGCCTGCTTTCTTTCCAGACACCGAGAACGCGCCCTGTGCCGGGAGGCGCCGCATCCTCCACAGTGCACTAGTACGCTGCCTATCTCCGACTTGGATTCAGGTGCAGGGGTCCAGATCGATGTCTCCATCGGCATCGACGTCATGCAGCGGGAGAACCCAATCCCCTTCGTGCACTTCACGTGAGAACAAGCCAGACACGAATCTTGATGAACCTTGCAAACTCTGCGAGCCTGGCTTCAGGTTCGTGACACGTGGTCCGACCATCCGAATTTGGCCGATTCCTTGACACCCATAGATATCGCCACAACCGTACCTGACCAAACACAGAACGCATGTTTTCCTTCTGGCAGTACCAACAAGCTGTTTCCCGCCTGTTCTCTGCATTGAGATCTGACATCCTGCAGCTTGAGTCAGTTGGCCGGAAGCACGCCAAATGCCCAACAGGACTGCTCAACCGAGATTCGTCAGCGGCACGGCGCGCATCTGCACCAGCACCTGCCCCTCTATAAGTCCTTAGAAAGGTGCAGGTGACACAGCAGGCCCAACTGTTTGTAAAGCCTTTTGTCCAGCTGAGGTGCGAGAGTTCTCGATCATAGGGTACGTGTCTACCTCGTATGTGCACGGGAGAGATGCCGCCGAGGACCCAAACCCCGAACCTGCAAGCATCCCTAAACCCCAACCCTAGACCTCTCTGGACCCTGCACACCCTCCCAAAGCAGAAAATCTCCGACCAGACCCCGAACTCTGGGTCCGACACCAGTTTCAGCGTCCTTTTCCCCTCCTGGAAAGGAGCAAGGAGCAAAGGTCGGGCGGTTCGACGCGTATTTTCTGCTGCATCCTTCCGTGAGCTTCTGCTCCTTTTGCGGTTCGGCCACGCTTTTAAGGGATTTATATGAACCCTACAGCCCTGAACCCATTATACGAACCCTAAACCGCTAAACCCTAAACCCCTAAACCCAAAGAGTGCATCCCGACCTTCTCCGTCACGGTGATATGAGCCACGGTCTGCTCGAAGTCCTCTGCGACTGGCCTCAAGGGCAAACTCCGACTCGGATCTCTGGAGAGACTTCTCTTAGTAGTAGTAGTAGTAGTAGTAGTAGTAGTAGTAGTGGTAGTAGTAGAAGTAGTAGTAGTAGTAGTAGTAGTACTAGTACTAGTACTAGTAGTAGTAGTAGTTGTAGTAGTAGTAGTAGTGGTAGTAGTAGTGGTAGCGGTAGTGGTAGTGGTAGTGGTAGTGGTAGCGGTGGCGGTAGCGGTAGCGGTAGTGGTAGTGGTAGTGGTAGTGGTAGTGGTAGTGGCGGTGGTAGTAGTAGTGGTAGTAGTAGCAGTAGTTGTCGTGGTCGTAGTCGTAGGCGCCCCCCCCACCGCCGGCATCGCTCTCTGGCGCCCTGCACCACCAAAAAAACCTTCTTCGATCCATTCGGCCTCGTAAATGGCTGAAGCCCCCAAGATTTCTCCCCAGCCAGCTGCAATTCAGTGCAAGTCTGAAAAACCTCCCTGCAACACCTGGCAACTTACCTGACGACCCTGCTAAGCACGGCTTTCAAGTACACGTGCCACGTAAGGTTGTCTCGGAGGCCACTTGAGAAAAAGGCCGCCTTCATCACCGGTTGCTCCACATATTCCTGCAGCGAAACGGCACACACTCATTCTACACACATGAGACCAAAGACACAGGCCCCGGGAGAGGGTTCCCAAGCCTCCACCTCCGGAGATGAAGAATCCTGCCAAGGCCACTGGAACTTTTGGCGGTTGCCATCAAAAGCCTCTTGCGGTGACCCCCAGGTGCGTTCTACAATTTTTTCAAAGAAACACTTGCAAAGTTTCTAAGCAACGGGGAGTCTTTGGCCATCCCTACCAACAGAAGTCCGGACCCTCCCTTGGGCAATGATTCAGGATGTTCGGGCTGCGTTCAGGCGTCACGAACAGGTCCCAGACACGATGAACAACAAGCGTTTTGCATTCCTCTGCCGTCTTTTGCGGCTCTAATGTGAACCAGCTAGGCAAAGATCAATCTAGGAAAAAGCGCGGCAACTCTGTCACCCTGTCACCTACGTGACACCCTCACATGACACCAACAGGCGGCAAGCGGGCGGTGGTGCTGCACTCGAGTTGCATGTGAGCAATCAAGCAACTGAGCCAAGGACCAAGCGGAAACTCAGATGGTCGCAGATGAGCGCTTGGACCTGTTGGTCTGGGAACGCGTGCATTACCAGGAAGCCTCTTTGTCACCGGCCGCTGAGGATGAAGCATCGAGATGGTGTGAGTTGTACTCGGCCTGCGGTTTAGGGTTTTTTTTTTTGAACGCCTTTTTCCTCCTAGCAATCAAGGTCGGTGGAATCCACAGATTGTGGAAGGCATTGGTGGGAGCTTTCACCACCTCAAAACCAACTTCAGGTTTGACGACAGCTTCACAGGTTCTCTTCAGTCTCCAAGTTCGTCTAGCTTCACAGGTTCTCTTCAGTCTCCAGGTTCGTCTTTCCATCACTTGTAGCTCTCTCAAGCCCTTCGCCCACGTTCGTCGAACTTTCCTCGGGTACCGTAGCCGCCAGCAACCCTTCAGGCAATGCGACCATCACGCCCTCTGAGCCATCCCCAACCACATGCTCCTCCAGGTGGTTCACATCGTCCAGCACAGTCACGTCCCAGTGCACCAGGCCCGCCAGCGACCCTTGAACCGCTCCTGATACACCCTGGTCGGCCTGGAGCTGGAACAACACCATCCACACTTCCCCATGCCTCTCCACCATCTGGCCATCACTCAGGTCACCTCTTTGCTAACGATGGTACACATCCCTGATCACCGAGAAAGGAATGCGAATCGGCACTGACACCAGGGACAGAGGTGGAATGGTTGGTCGGGCTTTCTCATCCGTCTCCACATTCGTCATGTCCAGCTCTTCCATCAAGGACGGGTAGATCGCATCTAGCCCCCACTGCTTCCAAGCGCGGAACAACTCCAGCCATATCGTGCCGAACTCTTCCAGGACATTGCGATCATCCCTTTCGCCCCGCTTCCACTGACCAAACATGCTTTCAAAGAAGCCAAAGCGAGGTTTCGGCTGGCCCACTGCACACATTGGATTGCGGCCCTTCACCACCAGGTCTGCAGCTGGACGCATCTCTCCCTCAGACGCGCCCCTCTCTTCGCACTTCAGCTCCTGGTCTTCGGCTTCGATCAACGCCCCCTGCGACTGCAACAGCTCCACGACCTCCTTGCCATACTGTGCCTGGATCTCCTTCAGCGTTTGCAGGCCCGCCTGCCAAGCCTTAAAGAGCGCCTCATACTCCGAGAATTCAAGGCTGGGCATCAGATCCGGCTCCGTGGCCATCTCCACTGCATTGGAGCAGTGACCTGGGTTTCCCATCATGGCTGGCACCGGAACAGTCGTGGTGCTCTCCGCCGACTCCATCATCCTGGCCTGCAGCGAAACAGACAGGGTACTGCCGTTCGCCGGGACTTCAAGCTCCAGCCTGTGCAGGATCCTGGGTGCATCCGTGCTGCTCGTTGCCGCTTCCAAAGAAATAATGCACCGCTTCTTGCACTTTGGTTCCCCTCGCATGGCTTCCGCCAGCTGACGGTCTTCCCACTCTTGAAATTCTCCAGCCTCCGCCCTCAAGTGGGCTGCCTCTTGCGTAGCCATTGCATCGTAGTCTGCGAGCCGTTGTCGTTCTTCTGCTTCCTCTCGTTCCCGTTGCTCTTTCCAGGCACGTTCCTCTTCCTCATCCCGCAACAGCTGGTCGAAGTCGTGCTCTGCCTCCAGGTTCATCTGCTGCAAGACCTGCTGGGTCTCCTGTGAGTCCACCTGCACCGGCTCGTCCAACAACTGGAAACCCGGAACTCCCGCTGACAATTCCCCAGCCCATTCCTGCAACCACCGTAGGTCCATGAGGCCACCTTCTTCTGCTCCTTCACAGTCCAGCAGCACAGCTGCAAGAAGCGCCTGCAACTGCTCCCACCTTGCAGTGGCGACAGCCTCCACCGACCCTGTTCCTCCACGAAGACGTCGCACATACTGTCTTCTCAGCGACTTGGGCTGTCCCGCCAGCTCCTTTTGCCGTCGCAGGAGTGCCCTGGACCACCTCCTATCAGTGGTGTTCTTGCTATGCGAGTCGAGGAAGTCTCCTCTTCTTCAAGGTCACTGGTTTCCATGGTCCCTTCACGTGTTCGTGCAATAGCATCTGCTACATCCATCACCTGAGCAAGCTCCGCCATGAGGTACCTTATGACCGTGATGAGGGCCACAGTGGATTGTGCCCTGTTCTGCGGAATCATTCCTTCATGTGCCATACTGACCTCTCGTAATACTCCTTGAAGCAGAAAACTTCCGGGCACTTTGCCCGTTCCTGGTGGCGCTGCTGCATAGGTGTTTCTGTCAAAGAGCAGCCGTTTCCACATCTGCACTGATTGTGAGTGGGTCAGCGGCTGGGACACATTCGGCGCCCCACAACCAGCAAGGACTGTTTGTGGCCCGCGTCGGCCATCCCTGCTGCCCGACGACGGTTCACCAGGTGTGGGCCTCTCTTCCTCGCCCACCCTGATTTCCACATACTCACTTCTCCTTTGCCTTCCTTGCTGCGACGAACTCGCATTTCCCTGCCGAGCTCTGCCACGATCCCTGGCGTCCTCCCTGGCAGTAGGTCTGCTCGTTCCTCTGGCGCGGCTCCGTCTGGGAGTTCTCGAGTCCCTGATGCGACGCCGGCCATGCCTATACCTGTTGTCCATAAGACTGGAGGCATCCCCTTCCACTGCACCCCTTCCGAGCCCTGCCCTCTGGTCTTGCTGATAGGCCGTCCACAGTCTGGACTCCACGCTCAGGGCCCACTGGAAAAAGTCCGTTGGCGTCCGTGAACTTTCCTGGCCTTGACAGGCCGGTATTCCCACGCCCAGGGATCCAAGCGGCCGCTCCAGCCAACTGGAATAGCCCTCACTGTCTCTGCCCGCGGCCAGGGAACGAACCATACGTAAGGCCATGCCCACTGCTCGGCCTTCTTCAAACCACACATAGAACTGCTCCACCATTGTCTCCCAAGTGTCCTTTCTGCCCGGTTCTCGCTGAAAGAGACCCATCTCATCTGATTCATCTGGCGGCGCATTCCGCGATTGGCTCACATGTGGAGGTGCAGACTGGTCTGGGCACTCCCCATCTCGGCCCTCGGCCCCATTCAGCAGCGCCCGAGTTGTGACTTGCTTCACCGACCGAAGCCCATCCGGCGGCGGCCCCATGCCTGTAATCTGGTCATCGCGAATCCAGGTCCTCCCGGTATTGTACTCGATTTCCAAATCCCCCAGCCTTGGCTCGCGGAGCCGTAGAATGATTTTGCGAACCACCGCCGCAAGGCTTGCCCTTCCTCTTTCGGCAGGGGTTTTGCTGAAAGATGCCCAGAGCGGTCGGGCCCCTCCTGCAAGCTCCACCTTGCTGGCATTGATTATCTGAATGACATGCAGCATACGCGCCCGAGGCTGGTCCGTACCCTCATCTGCACGCTGTCGGAACTGGCACAAGGCGACACTCCGTCTTGCTCCCGTACAGAAGGGGTCTGAATCAAAACATCCTTGAAGCCCCAGTGTAGCGATCGCCTGCGAGAGTTGTTTGAGCAGCACGGCCTTGCGGGTGTCCTGACTCCAGCCACCAAACACCAAGGTGTGGCGCCTGTCTGGGCCAACAGTAGCCGTCACCGGCCTTCCTTCCACTTGTGATACTCTGGCTGCCAGTTCCCTAACCTGGGTTTCCAAAGAAGACACCGTAGACCCTTGCTGCTTCACCGTGGCTTCGATCCCTTCTATCCGGGCCGATTGTCTATCTTCAAAGGCTTGTAGCGAGGCACCAATCTGGACTTGCTGAGCGCGAAGCAACGAAGCAGACTGCTCAGCCAAGAGCTGCCTCAGGGAGTCCATGGTGATGCCTCCTCCCCCCGGCTCACCGCCCCTGCTGCGCTTAGCAGGACTGGCTTGCTCGTCTCCACCCCCCCTTCCTTTGCTCTCATCATTCTCCACATCAAGATCAAGATCTGCATCATGCCCGTCCGGCACCCCTGGCAGCTCAATCCGAAGCCCTGGCATCGCCATCTCGCAATCCCAAAGGAAGTCAAAGTCCAGAATCAAGCCCTCCCCCGTGCACCGGTACCCCCTTCGGGATGTAGTAGAAAAGGTGCTGAAGCGCCGGCGCCAAGGTGAAGATCTGGCCGCCCCTCCGGCCCCGCCGCGCGCCCCCTCGGATGGCAGCGCCCCTAAAGCAAGCACCAGGCAAGCACGGGTGAACGTCAGGCCTTGAGCCAAAATGGCTTCTTGAGCCGCGTGCGGTTTAGGGTTTAGGGCTTAGGGTCTTCAGGAAGGGGGGATACTGTCTCGGGAGCTGCTGGGGGATTTCAAAACAACAAAGCGTTGTTGTCCGTTTGCTGATATCGGCTTCGCTGGCCTCACAATCCTGCGTTGAAAAAACCTCTTGTGACAGCATGTGACAACACATCCCAACTTGTGAAACTGAAGTTACCTTACTTGGAATTGTTTTTGTCGAGCAGCTGGCCTACGCTTTCTCCTTTGTGCGCCCCATAGGAGAAGACACTGCATGCTCATCAACACGAATCTCGGAAATCAGGCCCACCATTTGGAATGGATCACGATCTGATTGTATATCAGAGCGTGGGGTGTAGGGGATGAGACGGCGAGCGCGCGACGCAGGGTGGAAGTAAGGAGAGCAGTGATTGCTTAGAAGGATCTGCGTGAGAAACCTCCGGGCCTGCCTCCAAAGGGCCCGACGCAGCACGATCGCCTGCGCTCACACGCATTCCCTGCAAGGTTGCTCCAACCCCAAAAGATCTTTAAAAGTAGAATATTACGGAGGTGGGCGGAGGCCCAGGCCTCATGATGAAGAGAACCTGCCACATCCATGCAACAAGCACTCAACATCTCACTCGCACTGCTGCCCTTCCCGCAACCCTGCAATGAAAAATCGCAGGAAAATGCGCGGGCACCTGAACACGCATAAACACCTGGGCAAGCCATGCCAGCCCACTAGAACCCACACTCCCCCCTCCCTATCCACCCCACGTCTGCTCGCTGCAAAGCAATGCATTTCTCATTACAGCAACTCACAAGGTCGCACGCAATCTGCAGCGTTGGCTGCACGCATCTGCACGCTGTATTCATGCTGATTCATGCTGTCACCCTCACATGATCTTCCTCCTCTTGGCAGCTTGTGCAACCTCCAGCTGTGATAAGAGCTTGCCGGCGGCTGCATCTTCTGCATCTCGCTTGTTCCTGCACCATTCTCCGGCTGACGGCCGAAAGCCTTCCACGCGAACCGTTGCAGTGTACCACTGGATGTTGTTTGCATCTCGCACTTCTTGGAAGGACCATGCTACCTTTTCATTGACACCTCTCACATGGTGGTAGGACTGGGTGAAATCGTTCAGTAGTTCCTTCGGTCTTCTTCGGGATGGCTGGTCCACAAATGTTGAGCACTGATCCGGCCGAGTTGTGTGGACCATGATATCACCAGCAAACTAGCCTCCTACTGTTTTCTAGTAACTTGCACATCTGTTCCAAGCAAGGCTTGGTGCTCGCCAGATCACAATGCCAAATGCTGCACGAAAATCATGACCATTTCACGTCGCTTTACAACCCGAGATCTGCCTCTCCCTGCGATATTTTTCCTATGGCGAAGAGCCATCTTGAGCTGACAATCCTGCGGAGTGTTTGCCCTCAATCTCCATGCTGCACAAAACAGCACACTGGGACAGCCTCTGGCGCCAGAAGACCCACGCAGCTGCTGCAATCTGTATTCCTGTACCGTGCTGGCACGACAAGGAAGCATCAATGTCACGGCTCCAGCGGCACCATGGCAGCTTCCAAAAACCCCGAAACAGGCGCACACTACGGCAAATCCCTGCCAGCGGCTTGATCCTCACTCTGAACTCCGCCATGGCCGTGATGCGGCATGACACCCGATCGAGTGGGGTACATACTAAAACTCGGCATTGAAGTCACACCTTCGATGAAGCGGTGGACTAGCTATGCAGGCTGAGCAGATCTAGTGTTACCAGCAAACAAGATGCTTGTTGTTCAGAAAAGACTCGACTCCCACCCAGAGCGACTATCGAGACAAAATAGAGTAACCCGTGTCGATCCGACATTCCGTTAATTTCGTTATTTGCACGCAGCTGCGAGCAGCAATCAAAGCGGCTTAGGGCCCCGATCCTGAAACCATTCCTGCTGGTGAGGGCGGCACGAGAACATGAAAGCCATGGACAAACAACAATGAAGCATGAGACACTTGCAACGAAAGGCTCCACACATCCATGCGGATCCCTCTGGGATTGTGGCGGCACAAGAAGTCCTTGACACTGAAGGGCTCGTCTTTGCCACCGACGCCAGCGGAGAGTTCACCTCCGACCCGCGCCTGCGCCGTTTTGGCGTCAGTGTTGTGGCCCTGCGCAAAACAGGTCACGTGTGCAGGTCATGGTGTCTTTTCGCATCCACACTTTCTCCGAATTCCCGACGAAAATCCGTGTCGGGCACTCCCACCATGAATGAAAAATGGGACGAGCATCGAAGGACTAAAGACTTAGCAGCAGCACGAGTGGCACGGCATTGAGGGGAGTGTGCATGCTGTCCTCGTGGTCGCAGCCGTCCCAACCATGTAGGTCCAATGGGCCGGAATGGCCACAGTTGGTTGGACTTCTCTGTCGTGCAGGTAAACCCGCCTCCGCTTAAAGTAGAGTCCGTACAACAAACAAGTGTCAATGAAAGGCTTACGGCTGCTGTGACTTCACAGCTCCCTAGTTGAAAGATGCTTGTCGCAATGGCTAAATAGAGTTGGAACAGAGAGCGTTGCAGGCACTGCTACCACACGAGGTGCATGGCAACAGAACCGCACAAGCTGTGCCATAAGCAAATGCTCTGGCTGCTCCCGTTTAGGATAACAGTATTGCTACAAAGGTCAAGAGCGGCAAAATCTATGTAAAGCCCTGAGATTCAATGTGCGATCGGCTGTACATGATGCAAAGCAGACGCCCTGCCGAGTCGCTGCAACTGTCGAAGCATAACTAGTAGCCTGACGAAGACCATCAGGAGCGAGCTCAACTGCGAGCCGCGAGCAAGCAGGCGGCAGCGGACTCCGCCGTACTAGGCGCGTGCGCTGCGGCCAACTCAGCTCTCCTGTGCAGCACCGCCCTTGCGCGGAAGCTGCGGGCGACAACGCAAAGCTCCTGAAGGAGTTCGCCATGCAGAGCCGCCGGATCTGCACCTTCGCGAGCGGCCGCGGCCCGAGAGATGTGAGTCAAGACTTTGGCCGCGTCAGCTTCCCAGGCCCCGGTAGTTTCTGCGACGAGGGGCAGGAATCTGACACCCTGTGCCTGGCAGGTCGCGGCGGTGTCCAGGTGAGCCTTCTTCACAGCGGCATAGGAGGTCGCCGCAGCGAGGCTCTTCCGTGAGGCTTCTGCCAAGGTCTCCAGTCGCTGGGGGCCGGTCACGGCCAGATCAAATGCAACGGGAGCGCCAAGATGAGAAGGCACGAAAATGTCTGCGGGGCGCTTGCGGTCCAACCCATGGTCTTCCGGTCGTTGGGGTAGTAACACCTGTGGCTTTTCACACTCGGGCTTGAGTCCGGCACGATCGACCCAGGAGCACAGGAGGTCGCGGCGCGCATTGTGTCGCAGAGTCCGCTCACCTCCAGCAGAGCAAAGGCCAGCGTGGTAGGAGAACTTGTCCAAGATGCAGTCGCATCGCGGGCACCACTCATCCTGCACAGCATCCTGCATGCACAGGCGCTGCCGAAGCTCGGCTTCCATCCGCTTGCGCCCATGGGGTGCGGCGGCGAGGAAGGCCCGGGCCCCAGGTTCAGCCTCAGACCGTAACACCGCTTGAGCAGCAAGGTGGCTGTTGGCCAAGCGACGCTGCCAGCGGAACTCATCCAGACCCGCAGTGAGGGCCTGCTGCTTCAGCATGAGGGCACTTAAGGCCGTAAGAGATGCAGCGGCATGCTGGTTGAGGTCGGCAAGAGCCCGCTGCACGTCCACTCGCCCTGGCACTGCTTCAGGAGAGAACTCGGCATCAACCTGGCTGCAGAGCTCAGCACAACCACCCACAGAAGCCAGGTAAGCTGCAGGCGCATCCAACGCTGTGGAGCGCAAGCCAAGACCAGCATGGGAAAAGCTGAGGCCCGCCTGTTCCCACTGCCCAGCATCAAGGTGGAGGCCCGTCAGGCTGACAAAGCAAGCTTGGACAATTGCCCAAGGGCAGGCCTGTCCGACTGCTGCGGCTACCTTGGCAGGCGCTGCCTCATGGTGGGGTCAGGCCTATCGCTATTGGAGAGGTTCTCCGCCGCCTGACGGGCAAGTGCTTGATGCACCACGTCCGCACCGCAGCACGGGAGCATTTCTTCCCAGCACAGCTGGGAGTCGCGGTTCCGGCTGGAGCGGAGGTCGCGGTCCACTCCGTGCGCGCTTGGATGGACAGACACGCGGCTGGACGCAAAATCTTGCTGAAGCTCGACTTTGAAAGCGCGTTCAACTGCATCAAGCGGGAGGCCGTTTCTGCGAAAAATCAAGAGCTTCATGAAGTACGAGACGCACCGCCCCTTTCGTGATGCTCGTGGCAAGCAGAGATCCGTGCCTTCGATTGCGGATCGTCTGTTCCATGTTTGGAGCCCAATGAGAGTGGTAACTTCTGTCTATTGCTTTGCACACTCTGAGACCGGTGGGAAAAACCTATCTGATTCGGCGCAGTATCCTGGGCGATTCGGGATGCGTGCTGCTAGCAAAGCATTAATGTTTTGCATGTGGCCACATGACACGAGCAGCATGCCCGCCTCGATGGAGCTTCGATCCAGGTCGGTGACATCATAAAGCAGTTCCTGGACGAGTTGCCAGAGAGTCAACGATTGGTGAAGGAGGACCAAGGATGTGTCTTTCAGGACACAGAGGACTGCTGTGATTCTGATAATGGGCTAGACGAGATTTTGAATGGGCCGGTATGCTAGGAGGTTAAGCACCACATGCCGGGCAAGCTCTATGTATATAACCTAGCTAGCGCATGCCATCTTCTCTCTGTAAGCGTTACATATCTTCATACGTATACATAAACCATTTTCGCTGCTGCCAGGGACCACTTTCCTGCACTCTCCCGCTGGGTGGCTCACCTCCGGTTTGGCGAGACCTTGCTCACGTCGTCAGCTGGGGTGCAGCAAGGCGATCCTCTGGGACCTCTGCTTTTTGCGGCCGCCATCCATGCTATGGGGCTGGAACTCAGGGATAGACCTCGACCTCTTCTACCTCGACGACGGGGTGCTGGCTGGTGATGTGCCGGCCGTTGCGGCCGCGTTGGCGCAGACACAGCGCCGGGCGGCTGAGCTAGGCCTGCGTTTGAACCTGCGAAAGTGCGAGGTGGTGGCAACTGGGGACATTGCGGTTGGTGACTTGGTGGGACACTTACCTGATGCCCTTCTCCGCCGAACGGACGGAAGCAGCAGACTTCTTCGTAATTTTGAGTTCCTGGGGGCTCCCATAGGCGACTTGGCCTCCACCGCGGCGCACATCTCCTCCCGCGTTGCTGGTGCGCAGGCCTTGCTGGACGCTGTTGGGGAGCTTGAAGACCTTGTGCACAGCATGAGGTGCGCCCCACCCCATCCTCAGGCTGAGGCCTTTTCAGGAGTTCGACCGGCCAGGTGCAGAGGCCGCATTGAAGCTGCGCAAAGCTTTGGCCACGACGTCGGGCACTAACTCCGGCGCGGGGGACAGTTGGTGCATGGCTGGCACGCCCGCCGAGCTTTCAAGAGATCATCGCTGGGCGCACCCCTACCCTGCGGCACGTGCCCGGGCGAGCTCGTCACCTGTGGAATGACGAAGCCTCTTGGCGTGAGCTTCTCATCTTGGATCCGCCGCGCCGTGGGGGCAAGCAACACGCCAAGGCTGCAGCTGCTTACACGCTGGACAGGCTAAAGCGATGGGAGGATGGTGAACGGCTGCTCCTCTGGCAAACTCAGCAACCGCAGCGTGGCCGCCGCAGCCCGCTTAGCAGGCCAGAGAAGGCTTCGAGGGTAAGGCCTGTGCTGCCCTCCTGTCCACTGGGCTGGCGCCAGAGGACCCGGAGACCACTGCAGCTATTAGAGCCCTTCACCCTGTGCATGCAGGCCCTGCCCGAGGGGTGTACACCATGCTGAATGGACACGCTGAGACCGCACACCATGCAGCGTTGGCGACTTCGTCCTTGCAACCAAGCGTTCGGAACATCTCCCTGCAACCCGGCCAAGTGTGCATGGATGTGCGCCTTCACGGAAGCATCGCTGGCCCATCCCCGCGCACGCCGAGGATCATTGCACGGGCAAGTGGGCACTGGGCAGTAGACCCGTGTTCCGGCCGGATTCGGCCCTTGAGCAGCCTCCACGCCCAGGCGACCAGGGTCGTCGCGCGGACGTCGTCGAGGCGGCCGCTCGCCGCCCAGGGGGGTGCCAATAAGCACGGGCCCAGGATTGGAAGCCTCTCCGATGCGGCACCCCCGATTGGGCCAGCCACGCCAAGTTCCGCGCAGCGAGGGCTTCGGAGCACGTGGAAGGAAAAGCCGTCTATGTCGCCGATGTCGCAAGCGAGCCTTTCCGGGCCGTCCATTCCTGCCGCTGGCGGCGGTTCGGGGGATGCCCCGAAGTGGCAGGGCCGACTTCATCGCCATTGGGGGCCGGGCAGCCCGGAGCAGCTACACCAGCCAGCACAGTAGACGGCCGGGCGAGAGAGGGGCCATTGCGAGGGTCAACCTTGAGCAGGCTACTCCTGCTACTCCTGCTACTACTACTACTGCTACTACCACTACTACTACTACTACTACTACTACCACTACTACTACTACTACTACTTCTCTCTCTCTCTCTGTCTCTCTCTCTCTCTCTGTTAAATGACACGAGCCCAATGATGCACCTTAATGTCATGATGCATTTGAGAATGCTACAATGCCGAATGGCATTTGGCTCAAGACTGGACCAAGGCTTGACGTC